>JBBPBX010072693.1:0-18006 GCA_038048925.1 Garcialebias charrua
GCGGCTCCTCATATTAACACCCAGGTACATAAAATCCCCATACACCGCCGCAGAACAAGTACGAATTAAGACTGATCTTGTGCCAAACACCATCGGAGCAATAGATTATTATATCTGATTTGAAATATAACCTGCAGAATGTGGTTGCGCGCTGACCAGGAGGAGCGCGCATGACTCATTTGTGCTGCAAAACATGTTGGCACGCGTCTTGCAGCGTGGCATTTATTGTCCATCCATCTCAGACTATTCCTTGACCACCTCCTGTCCGTGCTGCGGCGAGACGTTTGTTTGAAGCCATTTTCAGATCAAACCATTTATTCTTGATTTCTGATACTGTACGACCCACGGGAGACACAACATATGCACTACAATATTAATATGAAGTTAACTGTAGTTTCGAGACATTTTAAAATGCTTCTGTTCAAAAACACATCCGACACTTGCGGGGGGTGGGGGGTAGCGGTGCGCCTCTTCTGAATAAGTGAAACTATAATGTAACACAGTACACTAAAATTAAAGATATTTGACCATCCGACACTTGCGGGGGGTGGGGGGGTAGCCACAGCGCGACTGAGAGCAGATCTCCGAACGCGTGAAGTTCCTCCTTTTACTTCTTGAGTTTGAATGAATGGACACTTCCTGCTGTCAGAAGGCAGGAAACGTGGCCTTATATGGTGTTTTGAGGGGTGGGAATTATGTAAATGACCTCTCCGCGTGCACGCGCAGCTGTTTAGGACAGGTGGGATTCATTAAATTTACGCAACCCATTTACACACGTTTCCTCAGGATAGAAGACTTTGTTGAATCTGACGTGGCATGTTCGTACGAACGCTTCGTACGAACAAAAGTAGGAGAAATTTAGGATAAAAATACGAACATTTTCGTGAATGAGGGCCAATGTTTCTGTTAAACCATTATTCTATATATGAATGTTTCTGTTAAATTATTATTTTATTTATGAATGTTTCTGTTAATATATTATTTTATATATGAATGTTTCTGTTAAATTATTATTTTATATATGAATGTTTCTGTTAAATTATTATTTTATATATGAATGTTTCTGTTAAATTATTATTTTATGAATGTTTCTGTTAAATTATTATTTTATATATGAATGTTTCTGTTAAATTATTATTTTATATATGAATGTTTCTGTTAAATTATTATTTTATATATGAATGTTTCTGTTAAATTATTATTTTATATATGAATGTTTCTGTTAAATTATTATTTTATATATGAATGTTTCTGTTAAATTATTATTTTATATATGAATGTTTCTGTTAAATTATTATTTTATATATGAATGTTTCTGTTAAATTATTATTTTATATATGAATGTTTCTGTTAAATTATTTTATATATGAATGTTTCTGTTAAATTATTATTTTATATATGAATGTTTCTGTTAAATTATTTTATATATGAATGTTTCTGTTAAATTATTTTATTTATGAATGTTTCTGTTAAATTATTATTTTCCATCTTTCCATCCATCCACCCATCATCTATCCATCCATCATCTATCCATCCATCCATTCATCATCTATCCATCCATCCATCATATATCCATCATCTATCATCCATCCATCCATACATCATCCATCCATCATCTTCCCATCCATCATCTCTCCATCCATCCATCCATCCATCATCTATCCATCCATCATCTATCCATCCATTTATCCATCCATCCACCCATCATCAATCATCCATCTTCTATCCATCCATCATCCATCCATCCATCATCTATCCATCCATCATCCATCCATCCATCATCTATCCATCCATATATCCATCCTTTCACCCATCATCCATCATCCATCCATTATCTATCCATCTATCATCTATCCATCCATCATCCATACATCCATCCATCATCCATAATCTATCCATGCATCCATCCATATATCATCTATCCATCCATCATCCATCATATATCCATCCATCATCATCCATCCATCCTTCAACCATCCATCATCCATCATCTATCCATCATCTATCCATCCATCATCCATTCATCCATCATATATCCATCATCCATCAACTATCCATCCGTCCATCATCAATCCATCATCCATCTATCCATCAACCATCTGTCCATCCATCATCTATCCATCCATCATCTTTCCATCCATCTACCATCATCTGTCCATCCATCATCCATTCCTTCATCATCTATCCATCATCCATCATCTATCCATCCATCCATCATCATCTATCATCCATCCATCCATCATCTCTCCATCCATCCATCATATATCCGTCCATCATCTATCCATCCATCCACCCATCATCTATCATTCATAATCAATCCATCCATCATCTATCATTCATAATCAATCCATCCATCATCTATCCATCCATCATCTATCCATCCATCATCTATCCATTCATCATCTATCCATCCATCATCTATCCATCCATCCACCCACCATCTATCCATCCATCATCTATCCATCCATCCTCTATCCATTCATCAATCCATCATCTATCCATCCATCCATCATCCATCCATCATCTATCATTCATAATCAATCCATCCATCATCTATCCATCCATCATCTATCCATCCATCATCTATCCATTCATCATCTATCCATCCATCATCTATCCATCCATCCTCTATCCATTCATCAATCCATCATCTATCCATCCATCCATCATCTATCCATCCATCATCTATCCATCCATCCACCCATAATCTATCATTCATAATCAATCCATCCATCATCTAGCCATCCATCATCTATCCATCCATCATCTATCCATCCATCCACCCATCATCAATCATCCATCTTCTATCCATCCATCATCCATCCATCCATCCATCATCTATCCATCCATCATCCATCCATCCATCATTATCCATCCATCTATCCATCATTTCACCCATCATCCATCATCCATCCATTATCTATCCATCTATCATCTATCCATCCATCATCCATACATCCATCCATCATCTATCCATGCATCCATCCATATATCATCTATCCATCCATCATCCATCATATATCCATCCATCATCATCCATCCATCCTTCAACCATCCATCATCCATCATCTATCCATCATCTATCCATCCATCATCCATCCATCCATCATATATCCATCATCCATCAACTATCCATCCGTCCATCATCAATCCATCATCCATCTATCCATCAACCATCTGTCCATCCATCATCTATCCATCCATCATCTTTCCATCCATCTACCATCATCTGTCCATCCATCATTCATTCCTTCATCATCTATCCATCATCCATCATCTATCCATCCATCCATCATCATCTATCATCCATCCATCCATCATCTCTCCATCCATCCATCATATATCCGTCCATCATCTATCCATCCATCCACCCATCATCTATCATTCATAATCAATCCATCCATCATCTATCCATCCATCATCTATCCATCCATCATCTATCATTCATCATCTATCCATCCATCATCTATCCATCCATCCACCCACCATCTATCCATCCATCATCTATCCATCCATCCTCTATCCATTCATCAATCCATCATCTATCCATCCATCCATCATCCATCCATCATCTATCATTCATAATCAATCCATCCATCATCCATCCATCATCTATCCATCCATCATCTATCCATTCATCATCTATCCATCCATCATCTATCCATCCATCCATCCACCATCTATCCATCCATCTTCTATCCATCCATCCTCTATCCATTCATCAATCCATCATCTATCCATCCATCCATCATCCATCCATCATCTATCCATCCATCCATCATCTATCCATCCATCCACCCATAATCTAGCATTCATAATCAATCCATCCATCATCTATCCATCCATCATCTATCCATCCATCATCTATCCATCCATCATCTATCCATCCATCCACCCACCATCTATCCATCCATCATCTATCCATCCATCATCTATCCATCCATCATCTATCCATCCATCCATCATCCATCCATCATCTATCCATTCATCAATCCATCATCTATCCATCCATCCATCATCCATCCATCATATATCCGTCCATCATCTATCCATCCATCCACCCATCATCTATCAGTCATAATCAATCCATCCATCATCTATCCATCCATCATCTATCCATCCATCATCTATCCATTCATCATCTATCCATCCATCATCTATCCATCCATACACCCACCATCTATCCATCCATCATCTATCCATCCATCATCTATCCATCCATCATCTATCCATCCATCCTCTATCCATTCATCAATCCATCATCTATCCATCCATCCATCCATCATCCATCCATAATCTATCCATCCATCATCTATCCATCCATCCACCCATAATGTATCCACCCATAATCTATCCATCCATCATCTTTCCTTCCATCATCCATCCATCCATCATCTTTCCATCATCATCCATCCATCCATCATCTTTCCATCCATCATCCATCCATCCATCATCTTTCCATCCATCATCTCTCCATCCATCCATCCTTCAACTATCCATCAATCCATCATCTATCCATCCATCATCCATCCATCATCTATTCATCCATCTATCATCCATCCATCCATCCATCATCTATTCATCCATCATCTATCCATCCATCATCCATCCATCCATTCATCCATCATCTATCCATGCATCTATCTATCTATCATTTATCCATCCATCATCTATCCATCCATCCTTCAACCATCCATCACCCACCCATCCATCCATCATCCATCCATCCATCATGTACCCATCATCCATCAACTATCCATCTATCCATCAACCATCTGTCCATCCATCATCCATCCATCATCTAACCATCCATTATCTATCCATCCATCATCTTTCCATCCATCTACCATCATCTGTCCATCCATCATCCATTCCTTCATCATCTATCCATCCATCCATCATCTATCCATCCATCATCTTTCCATCCATCTACCATCATCTGTCCATCCATCATCCATTCCTTCATCATCTATCCATCCATCCATCATACATACATCCATCAATCATCTATCCATCCATCATCTCTCCATCCATCCATTATCTATCCGCCCATCATCTATCCATCCATCCACCCATCATATATCATTCATCATCTATCCATCCATCATCCATCCATCCATCCATCATCTATCCATCCATCATCCATCCATCCATCATCTATCCATCCATCATCTATACATCCATCATCCATCCATCCATCCATCCATCATCTATTCATCCATCATCTATCATCCATCATCTATCCATCCATCCATCATCAATCATCTATCCATCCATCCAGCCATCATCCATCATCTATCCATCATCATCTATCCATCCATCAATCATCCATCCATCCTTCAACTATCCATCATCCATCCATCATATATCCATCCATACATCATCTATCTATCCATCCATCATCCATCATATATCCATCCATCCAGCCATCATCCATCCATCCATCATCCATCCATCATCCATCATCTATCATCATCCATCAACTATCCATCCATCCATCATCCATCCATCAACCATCCATCATCCATCTATCATACATCCATCCATTCATCATATATTCATCCATCAATCCTTCAACCATCCATCATCCATTCATCATCCATCCATCATCCATCATCTATCCATCTATCCAGTCATCAACCATCATCCATCATCGATCCATCATCCATCCATCATCTATCATCATCCATCAACTATACATTCATCCATCATCCATCCATCCATCCATCCATCCATCCATCAACCATCTGTCCATCCATCATCCATCCATCATACATCATCCATCATCTATCCATCCATCATCTTTCCGTCCATCCACCATCCATCCCTCATCCATCCATTCATCATCTATCGATCCATCCATCATTCATCCATCCATCATCTATACATCCATCATCATGAGACACTGTTAATCAACATTATGCGCTGAAATAATTATTGATTAGGAACAATGAACCTGCTGTAATCTGTGTGTGTGTGTGTGTGTGTGTGTGTGTGTGTGTGTGTGTGTGTGTGTGTGTGATCACCTCTATAGCCATCTGGAACTGTTCGTGCTCCCTCTGCAGCTGCTCGGCCTCAGACAGGGAGCTGGCGTTCACCATGCTGGCGTTCAACATGGACTCACCGTTCCGGATCCAGCCCAGAACCTGAGGACCAAAGACCCAGAACAACATCTGACCCAGAACGACATCTGACCCAGAACGACATCTGACACAGAACAACATCGGACACAGAACAACATCTGACACAGAACAACATCTGACCCAGAACAACATCTGACACAGAACAACATCTGACACAGAACAACATCTGACACAGAACAACATCTGACACAGAACAACATCTGACACAGAACAACATCTGACACAGAACAACATCTGACACAGAACAACATCTGACACAGAACAACATCTGACACAGAACAACATCTGACACAGAACAACATCTGACACAGAACAACATCTGACACAGAACAACATCTGACACAGAACAACATCTGACACAGAACAACATCTGACACAGAACAACATCTGACACAGAACAACATCTGACACAGAACAACATCTGACACAGAACAACATCTGACCAGAACAACATCTGACACAGAACAACATCTGACACAGAACAACATCTGACACAGAACAACATCTGACACAGAACAACATCTGACACAGAACAACATCTGACACAGAACAACATCTGACACAGAACAACATCTGACACAGAACAACATCTGACACAGAACAACATCTGACACAGAACAACATCTGACACAGAACAACATCTGACACAGAACAACATCTGACACAGAACAACATCTGACACAGAACAACATCTGACACAGAACAACATCTGACACAGAACAACATCTGACACAGAACAACATCTGACACAGAACAACATCTGACACAGAACAACATCTGACACAGAACAACATCTGACACAGAACAACATCTGACACAGAACAACATCTGACACAGAACAACATCTGACACAGAACAACATCTGACCCAGAACAACATCTGACACAGAACAACATCTGACACAGAACAACATCTGACACAGAACAACATCTGACACAGAACAACATCTGACCCAGAACAACATCTGACACAGAACAACATCTGACACAGAACAACATCTGACACAGAACAACATCTGACACAGAACAACATCTGACACAGAACAACATCTGACACAGAACAACATCTGACACAGAACAACATCTGACACAGAACAACATCTGACACAGAACAACATCTGACACAGAACAACATCTGACACAGAACAACATCTGACACAGAACAACATCTGACACAGAACAACATCTGACACAGAACAACATCTGACACAGAACAACATCTGACACAGAACAACATCTGACACAGAACAACATCTGACACAGAACAACATCTGACACAGAACAACATCTGACCCAGAACAACATCTGACACAGAACAACATCTGACACAGAACAACATCTGACACAGAACAACATCTGACACAGAACAACATCTGACACAGAACAACATCTGACACAGAACAACATCTGACACAGAACAACATCTGACACAGAACAACATCTGACACAGAACAACATCTGACACAGAACAACATCTGACACAGAACAACATCTGACACAGAACAACATCTGACCCAGAACAACATCTGACACAGAACAACATCTGACACAGAACAACATCTGACACAGAACAACATCTGACACAGAACAACATCTGACACAGAACAACATCTGACACAGAACAACATCTGACACAGAACAACATCTGACACAGAACAACATCTGACACAGAACAACATCTGACACAGAACAACATCTGACCCAGAACAACATCTGACCCAGAACAACATCTGACACAGAACAACATCTGACACAGAACAACATCTGACCCAGAACAACATCTGACACAGAACAACATCTGACACAGAACAACATCTGACCCAGAACAACATCTGACACAGAACAACATCTGACACAGAACAACATCTGACCCAGAACAACATCTGACACAGAACAACATCTGACACAGAACAACATCTGACACAGAACAACATCTGACACAGAACAACATCTGACACAGAACAACATCTGACACAGAACAACATCTGACACAGAACAACATCTGACCCAGAACAACATCTGATACAGAACAACATCTGACACAGAACAACATCTGACACAGAACAACATCTGACACAGAACAACATCTGACACAGAACAACATCTGACACAGAACAACATCTGACCCAGAACAACATCTGACATAGAACAACATCTGACACAGAACAACATCTGACCCAGAACAACATCTGACACAGAACAACATCTGACACAGAACAACATCTGACCCAGAACAACATCTGACACAGAACAACATCTGACACAGAACAACATCTGACCCAGAACAACATCTGACACAGAACAACATCTGACCCAGAACAACATCTGATACAGAACAACATCTGATACAGAACAACATCTGACACAGAACAACATCTGACACAGAACAACATCTGACACAGAACAACATCTGACACAGAACAACATCTGACACAGAACAACATCTGACACAGAACAACATCTGACCCAGAACAACATCTGACACAGAACAACATCTGACACAGAACAACATCTGACACAGAACAACATCTGACACAGAACAACATCTGACACAGAACAACATCTGACCCAGAACAACATCTGACAGAACAACATCTGACACAGAACAACATCTGACACAGAACAACATCTGACACAGAACAACATCTGACACCAGAACAACATCTGACACAGAACAACATCTGACCCAGAACAACATCTGATACAGAACAACATCTGATACAGAACAACATCTGACACAGAACAACATCTGACACAGAACAACATCTGACACAGAACAACATCTGACACAGAACAACATCTGACACAGAACGACATCTGACCCAGAACAACATCTGACATAGAACAACATCTGACACAGAACAACATCTGACCCAGAACAACATCTGACACAGAACAACATCTGACACAGAACAACATCTGACACAGAACAACATCTGACACAGAACAACATCTGACACAGAACAACATCTGACACAGAACAACATCTGACACAGAACAACATCTGACCCAGAACAACATCTGACACAGAACAACATCTGACACAGAACAACATCTGACACAGAACAACATCTGACACAGAACAACATCTGACACAGAACAACATCTGACACAGAACAACATCTGACCCAGAACAACATCTGACACAGAACAACATCTGACACAGAACAACATCTGACACAGAACAACATCTGACACAGAACAACATCTGACACAGAACAACATCTGACCCAGAACAACATCTGACACAGAACAACATCTGACACAGAACAACATCTGACCCAGAACAACATCTGACACAGAACAACATCTGACCCAGAACAACATCTGACACAGAACAACATCTGACACAGAACAACATCTGACACAGAACAACATCTGATACAGAACAACATCTGACACAGAACAACATCTGACACAGAACAACATCTGACACAGAACAACATCAGACACAGAACAACATCTGACACCGAACAACATCTGACACCGAACAACATCTGACACAGAACAACATCTGACACAGAACAACATCTGATACAGAACAACATCTGACACAGAACAACATCTGACACAGAACAACATCTGACACAGAACAACATCTGACACAGAACAACATCTGACACAGAACAACATCTGACACAGAACAACATCTGACACAGAACAACATCTGACACAGAACAACATCTGACCCAGAACAACATCTGACACAGAACAACATCTGACACAGAACAACATCTGACACAGAACAACATCTGACACAGAACAACATCTGACACAGAACAACATCTGACACAGAACAACATCTGACACAGAACAACATCTGACACAGAACAACATCTGACACAGAACAACATCTGACACAGAACAACATCTGACACAGAACAACATCTGACACAGAACAACATCTGACACAGAACAACATCTGACCCAGAACAACATCTGACACAGAACAACATCTGACACAGAACAACATCTGACACAGAACAACATCTGACACAGAACAACATCTGACACAGAACAACATCTGACACAGAACAACATCTGACACAGAACAACATCTGACACAGAACAACATCTGACACAGAACAACATCTGACACAGAACAACATCTGACACAGAACAACATCTGACCCAGAACAACATCTGACACAGAACAACATCTGACCCAGAACAACATCTGACACAGAACAACATCTGACACAGAACAACATCTGACACAGAACAACATCTGACACAGAACAACATCTGACACAGAACAACATCTGACACAGAACAACATCTGACACAGAACAACATCTGACACAGAACAACATCTGACACAGAACAACATCTGACACAGAACAACATCTGACACAGAACAACATCTGACACAGAACAACATCTGACACAGAACAACATCTGACACAGAACAACATCTGACCCAGAACAACATCTGACACAGAACAACATCTGACACAGAACAACATCTGACACAGAACAACATCTGACACAGAACAACATCTGACACAGAACAACATCTGACACAGAACAACATCTGACACAGAACAACATCTGACACAGAACAACATCTGACACAGAACAACATCTGACACAGAACAACATCTGACACAGAACAACATCTGACACAGAACAACATCTGACACAGAACAACATCTGACACAGAACAACATCTGACACAGAACAACATCTGACACAGAACAACATCTGACACAGAACAACATCTGACACAGAACAACATCTGACACAGAACAACATCTGACACAGAACAACATCTGACACAGAACAACATCTGACACAGAACAACATCTGACACAGAACAACATCTGACACAGAACAACATCTGACACAGAACAACATCTGACACAGAACAACATCTGACACAGAACAACATCTGACACAGAACAACATCTGACACAGAACAACATCTGACACAGAACAACATCTGACACAGAACAACATCTGACACAGAACAACATCTGACACAGAACAACATCTGACACAGAACAACATCTGACACAGAACAACATCTGACACAGAACAACATCTGACACAGAACAACATCTGACACAGAACAACATCTGACACAGAACAACATCTGACACAGAACAACATCTGACACAGAACAACATCTGACACAGAACAACATCTGACACAGAACAACATCTGACACAGAACAACATCTGACACAGAACAACATCTGACACAGAACAACATCTGACACAGAACAACATCTGACACAGAACAACATCTGACACAGAACAACATCTGACACAGAACAACATCTGACACAGAACAACATCTGACACAGAACAACATCTGACACAGAACAACATCTGACACAGAACAACATCTGACACAGAACAACATCTGACACAGAACAACATCTGACACAGAACAACATCTGACACAGAACAACATCTGACACAGAACAACATCTGACACAGAACAACATCTGACACAGAACAACATCTGACACAGAACAACATCTGACACAGAACAACATCTGACACAGAACAACATCTGACACAGAACAACATCTGACACAGAACAACATCTGACACAGAACAACATCTGACACAGAACAACATCTGACACAGAACAACATCTGACACAGAACAACATCTGACACAGAACAACATCTGACACAGAACAACATCTGACACAGAACAACATCTGACACAGAACAACATCTGACACAGAACAACATCTGACACAGAACAACATCTGACACAGAACAACATCTGACACAGAACAACATCTGACACAGAACAACATCTGACACAGAACAACATCTGACACAGAACAACATCTGACACAGAACAACATCTGACACAGAACAACATCTGACACAGAACAACATCTGACACAGAACAACATCTGACACAGAACAACATCTGACACAGAACAACATCTGACACAGAACAACATCTGACACAGAACAACATCTGACACAGAACAACATCTGACACAGAACAACATCTGACACAGAACAACATCTGACACAGAACAACATCTGACACAGAACAACATCTGACACAGAACAACATCTGACACAGAACAACATCTGACACAGAACAACATCTGACACAGAACAACATCTGACCCAGAACAACATCTGACACAGAACAACATCTGACACAGAACAACATCTGACACAGAACAACATCTGACACAGAACAACATCTGACACAGAACAACATCTGACACAGAACAACATCTGACACAGAACAACATCTGACACAGAACAACATCTGACACAGAACAACATCTGACACAGAACAACATCTGACACAGAACAACATCTGACACAGAACAACATCTGACACAGAACAACATCTGACACAGAACAACATCTGACACAGAACAACATCTGACCCAGAACAACATCTGACCCAGAACAACATCTGACACAGAACAACATCTGACACAGAACAACATCTGACACAGAACAACATCTGACACAGAACAACATCTGACACAGAACAACATCTGACACAGAACAACATCTGACACAGAACAACATCTGACACAGAACAACATCTGACACAGAACAACATCTGACACAGAACAACATCTGACACAGAACAACATCTGACACAGAACAACATCTGACACAGAACAACATCTGACACAGAACAACATCTGACACAGAACAACATCTGACACAGAACAACATCTGACACAGAACAACATCTGACACAGAACAACATCTGACCCAGAACAACATCTGACACAGAACAACATCTGACACAGAACAACATCTGACCCAGAACAACATCTGACACAGAACAACATCTGACACAGAACAACATCTGACACAGAACAACATCTGACACAGAACAACATCTGACACAGAACAACATCTGACAGAACAACATCTGACACAGAACAACATCTGACACAGAACAACATCTGACCCAGAACAACATCTGACACAGAACAACATCTGACACAGAACAACATCTGACACAGAACAACATCTGACACAGAACAACATCTGACACAGAACAACATCTGACACAGAACAACATCTGACACAGAACAACATCTGACACAGAACAACATCTGACACAGAACAACATCTGACACAGAACAACATCTGACACAGAACAACATCTGACACAGAACAACATCTGACACAGAACAACATCTGACACAGAACAACATCTGACCCAGAACAACATCTGACACAGAACAACATCTGACACAGAACAACATCTGACACAGAACAACATCTGACACAGAACAACATCTGACACAGAACAACATCTGACACAGAACAACATCTGACCCAGAACAACATCTGACACAGAACAACATCTGACACAGAACAACATCTGACCCAGAACAACATCTGACACAGAACAACATCTGACACAGAACAACATCTGACACAGAACAACATCTGACACAGAACAACATCTGACACAGAACAACATCTGACACAGAACAACATCTGACACAGAACAACATCTGACACAGAACAACATCTGACACCAGAACAACATCTGACACAGAACAACATCTGACACAGAACAACATCTGACACAGAACAACATCTGACACAGAACAACATCTGACACAGAACAACATCTGACACAGAACAACATCTGACACAGAACAACATCTGACACAGAACAACATCTGACACAGAACAACATCTGACACAGAACAACATCTGACACAGAACAACATCTGACACAGAACAACATCTGACACAGAACAACATCTGACACAGAACAACATCTGACACAGAACAACATCTGACCCAGAACAACATCTGACACAGAACAACATCTGACACAGAACAACATCTGACACAGAACAACATCTGACACAGAACAACATCTGACACAGAACAACATCTGACACAGAACAACATCTGACACAGAACAACATCTGACACAGAACAACATCTGACACAGAACAACATCTGACACAGAACAACATCTGACACAGAACAACATCTGACACAGAACAACATCTGACACAGAACAACATCTGACACAGAACAACATCTGACACAGAACAACATCTGACACAGAACAACATCTGACACAGAACAACATCTGACACAGAACAACATCTGACCCAGAACAACATCTGACACAGAACAACATCTGACACAGAACAACATCTGACCAGAACAACATCTGACACAGAACAACATCTGACACAGAACAACATCTGACCCAGAACAACATCTGACACAGAACAACATCTGACACAGAACAACATCTGACACAGAACAACATCTGACACAGAACAACATCTGACACAGAACAACATCTGACACAGAACAACATCTGACACAGAACAACATCTGACACAGAACAACATCTGACACAGAACAACATCTGACACAGAACAACATCTGACACAGAACAACATCTGACACAGAACAACATCTGACACAGAACAACATCTGACACAGAACAACATCTGACACAGAACAACATCTGACACAGAACAACATCTGACACAGAACAACATCTGACAGAACAACATCTGACACAGAACAACATCTGACACAGAACAACATCTGACACAGAACAACATCTGACACAGAACAACATCTGACACAGAACAACATCTGACACAGAACAACATCTGACACAGAACAACATCTGACACAGAACAACATCTGACACAGAACAACATCTGACACAGAACAACATCTGACACAGAACAACATCTGACCCAGAACAACATCTGACACAGAACAACATCTGACACAGAACAACATCTGACACAGAACAACATCTGACACAGAACAACATCTGACACAGAACAACATCTGACACAGAACAACATCTGACACAGAACAACATCTGACACAGAACAACATCTGACACAGAACAACATCTGACACAGAACAACATCTGACACAGAACAACATCTGACACAGAACAACATCTGACACAGAACAACATCTGACACAGAACAACATCTGACACAGAACAACATCTGACACAGAACAACATCTGACACAGAACAACATCTGACACAGAACAACATCTGACACAGAACAACATCTGACACAGAACAACATCTGACACAGAACAACATCTGACACAGAACAACATCTGACACAGAACAACATCTGACACAGAACAACATCTGACACAGAACAACATCTGACACAGAACAACATCTGACACAGAACAACATCTGACACAGAACAACATCTGACACAGAACAACATCTGACACAGAACAACATCTGACACAGAACAACATCTGACACAGAACAACATCTGACACAGAACAACATCTGACACAGAACAACATCTGACACAGAACAACATCTGACACAGAACAACATCTGACACAGAACAACATCTGACACAGAACAACATCTGACACAGAACAACACAGAACAACATCTGACACAGAACAACATCTGACACAGAACAACATCTGACACAGAACAACATCTGACACAGAACAACATCTGACACAGAACAACATCTGACACAGAACAACATCTGACACAGAACAACATCTGACACAGAACAACATCTGACACAGAACAACATCTGACACAGAACAACATCTGACACAGAACAACATCTGACACAGAACAACATCTGACACAGAACAACATCTGACACAGAACAACATCTGACACAGAACAACATCTGACACAGAACAACATCTGACACAGAACAACATCTGACACAGAACAACATCTGACACAGAACAACATCTGACACAGAACAACATCTGACACAGAACAACATCTGACACAGAACAACATCTGACACAGAACAACATCTGACCCAGAACAACATCTGACACAGAACAACATCTGACACAGAACAACATCTGACACAGAACAACATCTGACACAGAACAACATCTGACATAGAACAACATCTGACACAGAACAACATCTGACACAGAACAACATCTGACACAGAACAACATCTGACACAGAACAACATCTGACACAGAACAACATCTGACCCAGAACAACATCTGACACAGAACAACATCTGACACAGAACAACATCTGACCCAGAACAACATCTGACACAGAACAACATCTGACCCAGAACAACATCTGACACAGAACAACATCTGACACAGAACAACATCTGACACAGAACAACATCTGACACAGAACAACATCTGACACAGAACAACATCTGACACAGAACAACATCTGACCAGAACAACATCTGACACAGAACAACATCTGACACAGAACAACATCTGACCAGAACAACATCTGACACAGAACAACATCTGACACAGAACAACATCTGACACAGAACAACATCTGACACAGAACAACATCTGACCCAGAACAACATCTGACACAGAACAACATCTGACCCAGAACAACATCTGACACAGAACAACATCTGACACAGAACAACATCTGACACAGAACAACATCTGACACAGAACAACATCTGACACAGAACAACATCTGACACAGAACAACATCAGACACAGAACAACATCTGACACCGAACAACATCTGACACCGAACAACATCTGACACAGAACAACATCTGACACAGAACAACATCTGATACAGAACAACATCTGATACAGAACAACATCTGACCCAGAACAACATCTGACACAGAACAACATCTGACACAGAACAACATCTGATACAGAACAACATCTGACACAGAACAACATCTGACACAGAACAACATCTGACACAGAACAACATCTGACACAGAACAACATCTGACACAGAACAACATCTGACACAGAACAACATCTGACACAGAACAACATCTGACACAGAACAACATCTGACACAGAACAACATCTGACACAGAACAACATCTGACACAGAACAACATCTGACACAGAACAACATCTGACACAGAACAACATCTGACACAGAACAACATCTGACCCAGAACAACATCTGACACAGAACAACATCTGACACAGAACAACATCTGACACAGAACAACATCTGACACAGAACAACATCTGACACAGAACAACATCTGACACAGAACAACATCTGACACAGAACAACATCTGACCCAGAACAACATCTGACACAGAACAACATCTGACACAGAACAACATCTGACACAGAACAACATCTGACACAGAACAACATCTGACACAGAACAACATCTGACACAGAACAACATCTGACACAGAACAACATCTGACCCAGAACAACATCTGACACAGAACAACATCTGACCCAGAACAACATCTGACACAGAACAACATCTGACACAGAACAACATCTGACACAGAACAACATCTGACACAGAACAACATCTGACACAGAACAACATCTGACACAGAACAACATCTGACCCAGAACAACATCTGACACAGAACAACATCTGACACAGAACAACATCTGACACAGAACAACATCTGACACAGAACAACATCTGACACAGAACAACATCTGACACAGAACAACATCTGACCCAGAACAACATCTGACCCAGAACAACATCTGACACAGAACAACATCTGACACAGAACAACATCTGACACAGAACAACATCTGACACAGAACAACATCTGACCCAGAACAACATCTGACACAGAACAACATCTGACACAGAACAACATCTGACACAGAACAACATCTGACACAGAACAACATCTGACACAGAACAACATCTGACAGAACAACATCTGACACAGAACAACATCTGACACAGAACAACATCTGACACAGAACAACATCTGACCCAGAACAACATCTGACACAGAACAACATCTGACCCAGAACAACATCTGACTGAAATATCCAAACGATATATTAATTAATATATATTCTGTACATGTATATACAGATACACTGAGGTCTGTGGAGAAGAGAGGAAGGTTTGATTTGTCTGAGGCCGAGCAGGGAGA
>JBBPBX010072694.1:0-18006 GCA_038048925.1 Garcialebias charrua
TTTCCATCATACTGTTCCTATAGTTTAAATGCCTAAAAACAAGATAACAGATATTTTCAGTACCGGTACTCCCTCCCCTCCTCCGTTACTGGATCTGTTGATTTAAATGATCATTCAGTTGTGTACTACTGTATAGCAGAGGGGGGAAATTCCCCTAAATTGTTATGCTTCTTATAAAAGAGGTCAGTTGGATGTACTTTTATCTAGCAGGTAACAATCAGTCATGGCTCATCTAGCAGCAAAGCAACTCCCGCCCCTTTTCAAGGCGATGCTGGTTTGAAACAAATGTTTGCAACAAGCTACCAAAGTTATTGTGTTAGCAGGTGCTATCTACAGCCTACTGCAGGCAGGCAGCTCTAGTAATAGTGTCTGCATTTCTGTTTATTTTTTATTTTTTAAATCAATCAAATAATTTATTAATGTTTGTTGTGATACAGTGTAACTGTGATTTTTTTGTTTTGTTTGTTCAATGTCTTCAAGCAACAGTTGGGCAGCACAATGGCTTAGTTGTTAGTTACCAGTACCATAATTTCCAGACTATAAGCCGCTACTTTTTTCACATGCTTTTAACACCGCAGCTTATACAATGCTGCGGTTAAGTCATGGATTTTTTTTTTTGATGAGCTAACGAGCTTCATGCCACCAAAACATTTAGCTTCGTCACACCCAGGCACTCACATAGCTGTCCAATACACGTTTCTCTTTGGGGGTAACGATCGCTACTTCCTGGTAGACTACTTAAAAAAAAAAATTATCAGCCTTGTTACAGGCACTGTTCAGAAAAAAAACAAAAAACATTTACTGTATTTGTGCATGTTATCAGTGCCAGTAAGTATTAAATTAAAAGTAAAAAAAAAAAAAAACTTTCTGTGTAGATATCTCATGTTACAACGTGAACACCCACGGCTGATAAAGTGTGGCCTTTTTATGTAAACTTTTAATTATATTTTTGAATTTAGCGTGCGCGGCTTATATTCAGGTGCGCTCAATAGTCTAGAAATGACAGTAAATGTTATTAATTGTACAAACCGGATTCCAAAAAAGTTGGGACACACAAATTGTGAATAAAAACTGAATGCAATGATGTGGAGGTGCCAACATCTAATATTTTATTCAGAATAGAACAAATCACAGATCAAAAGTTTAAACTGAGAGAATGTATCATTTTAAGGGAAAAATATGTTTCAAAATTTCATGGCGTCAACAAATCCCAAAAAAGTTGGGACAAGTCCATTTTTACCACTGTGTGGCATCCCCCCTTCTTCTTACAACACTCAACAGACGTCTGGGGACAGAGGAGACCAGTTTCTCAAGTTTAGAAATAGGAATGCTCTCCTCTAACTGTTCAATCGTCTTGGGCCTTCTTTGTCGCACCTTCCTCTTTATGATGCACCAAATGTTCTCTATAGGTGAAAGATCTGGACTGCAGGCTGGACATTTCAGTACCGGATCCTTCTCCTACGTAGCCATGATGTTGTGATTGCTGCAGAATGTGGTCTGGCATCATCTTGTTGAAAAATGCAGGGTCTTCCCTGAAAGAGATGACGTCTAGATGGAGCATATGTTGTTCTAGAACCTGAACATAGTTCTCTGCATTAATGGTGCCTTTCCAGACATGCAAGCTGCCCATGCCACAAGCGCTCATGCAACCCCATACCATCAGTGATGCAGGCTTCTGAACGGAGCGTTGATAACAACTTGGGCTATCCTTGTCCTCTCTGGTCCGGATGACATGGCGTCCCAGTGTTCCATAAAGAACTTCAAATCGTGACTCATCTGACCACAGAACAGTCTTCCATTTTGCCACACTCCATTTTAAATGACCCCTGGCCCAGTGCAAACGTCTGAGCTTGTGGAGCTTGCTTAGAAATGGCTTCCTCTTTGCACTGTAGAGTTTCAGCTGGCAACGGCGGATGGCACGGTGGATTGTGTTCACTGACAATGCTTTCTGGAAGTATTCCTGAGCCCATTCTGTTATTTCCTTGACAGTGGCATTCCTGTTTGAGGTGCAGTGACGTTTAAGGGCCCGGAGATCACGAGCATCCAGTAGAGTTTTACGGCCTTGACCCTTACGCACAGCGATTGTTCCAGATTCTCTGAATCTTTTGATGATGTTATGCACGGTTGATGATGATAACTTAAAAGTCTTTGCTATTTTACGCTGGGTAACACCATTCTGGTATTGCTGCACTATCTTTCTGTGCAACAATGGTGGAATTGGTGATCCTCTTACCATCTTGGCTTCTGAGAGACACTGACACTCTGAGAAGCTCTTTTTATACCCAATCATGTTGTCAATTGACCTAATTAGTGTTAATTGGTCTTCCAGCTGTTCGTTATATGCTCAATTTCCTTTTTCCAGCCACTTATTGCTACTTGTCCCAACTTTTTGGGATTTGTTGACACTGTGAAATTTTGAATCAACATATTTTTCCTTTAAAATGTTACATTTACTCAGATTAAACTTTTGATCTGTCATCTAGTATGTTCTATTACAAATAAAATATTGACATTTGCCATCTCTACAGCATTGCATTCAGTTTTTATTCACAATTTGTTTAGTGTCCCAACTTTTTTGGAATCCGATTTGTAATTATTAATTGTTGCCCCACAGCAAGAAGGCCCTGGGTTCAATTCCTGGTTTGGACCTGGGGTCTTTCTGTGTGGGGTTTACTTGCTCTCCTCATGTTTGTGTGGGTTTAATCCAGGTACTCTGGTTTCCTCCCATAGTCCAAAAACATGTTAGGCTACCTTCAGGCCCAATACTTTCTTACAGAAGAGATCTGTGAGCTCAGTGGGATTTTCCTGGATAAACTAAAGGTTAATAAAAAACATCAAAATCTCATACCAGCCCATACTTAGTAGCAACAAACCTCTTGCCACTTTAGTTAGGTGTTCCCAATCGTTTTCCCTGGGCTTGAGATGTTTTGTTTCTGCAGGATGTAGCTAATAATAAAGATAACAAGAACGGTGGGTCTTTGCATTTTTGTCTTGAAGGGTGCTAATTTACAAGGAGTTAAGATGCTCTGCTGCAACGCTGAAGGAGCTTCTCTCAAAGGATGCAACTTTGAAGATCCATCTGGACTAAAGGCCAATCTAGAAGGTACATTTCTCACAACTTCTCATCAGGCTCGAGGCTCAATGAAACTAACCTGTATAAATAAAGGTTGACTGAATGAATCAGACACACTCCCACGTTCCTCACCTCATTTGAACTTTCTTTTGTCATCAGGTGCAAACCTAAAAGGAGTTGAGATGGAAGGAAGTCAAATGACCGGCATCAACCTGCGTGTGGCCACTCTGAAAAATGCTAAGCTGAAGAACTGCAACCTGCGGGGGGCCACTTTGGCAGGGACGGATCTCGAGGTAAATGAAGACCCATTAAACGAGATTATCTTTAAAAGCAGTCACAGAGGCTGACACATGCTGGGCGTACACAGGACAACGTTTCCAGAGAAATACAGAAGTCAATTCAGAAATATTCATCTGTAGCTCACAGTAGGTCTTATGACAGAAAATGTAGTAAATTCATCAGGTCTATTAAAGATTAAAACAAGACAAGACAAAATTATATTTTTTAAAGTTCAAGTAATATCCACACAGAAAAAAAGTTTAAGTTTTTATGACTTAAAACAAGTTTAAGGCTGTTGCATACATCGTTAAAGAAGACGTCAGTAAAACAAGCTTCTGAGAGCTTTTATCTGCATAAGACTTACATATTTGATTTATTCTGATCAGTATCCAGTGGTTTAATATTATATCAGCATGTGGTAGCCCATAGCCAAGGCTGTAATTTTATTGCACAACTATTATTACATTATTCATTGTCTTGGAGATAAGAGTCAGAAAACTAAACTTAAATAAAACCCTAATTTAGATTAGATCAATCAATCAATCAAAACTTTATTTCAGACGCATATGGTCCATAGTAACAAAAACAACCACCACCAAAAATAAAAATATATAAAAAATTAAAAAGATAACATCAACAAGACACAGTAAAAATAGAATGTTCATCCATTGCCAAATAATTTGAGGCGCCAGTGATTCCACAGACTTGAATAGAACCTAACCGAGCTTTGTGCAGGGTTGGTCAGAGTATAGATGATGCTATTTGCAGAGTTTGTTAGCCTACACATACATCTGTACATAAGGTTACGAAGCACAGCTGCACAAGTTGGTACATTGGCATTTGCAAACATCTGGCTGGCACTACTCCATCGCGGCACCTTAAGCAGCATCCTCATGCCATCATTGTATGCCACCTGTAGTTTATGCATACTGCTCTTTCTGTAATGCCGCCACAGGTGTGCAGTGTACATTGGGGTACAATATGTTTTGAAGAGTGCAGTTTTTACAGACACTGAGCACATAGAGAACCTCCGAAGAAGCACATTAGCTTGTACATATTGCATACAACGCTGCCTGTAAATGTCCCTGTCATCAGACAGGTCAGCGGTTATGTAGTGTCCCAAGTATTTCACCTCCTCACTGACTTTGAGGATGTTGCCAGACAGAGTGAAGTCAGGGAAAGATAATTTACCCCAAAATTACACCACACGCGGATCCGCCCCGCTCCGGTCCGCAGGTCGCAGCTGAGCGAGTCCAAAGCCCACTGCCTCCGCTCCGCTCAGGTCCGCCTGGATGCGCCGCTCCGAGACACGTGCGAGATCGCGCGATAAATCAAGTGATAAATAAGTAAGTCAGAACAAAACAATTCATTTGGTGGAAGAAGGAGAACAACTGTAGAGAGACTGCTGCCTTGATCTTCTCTCGTAAATGAGCTACATGGTTTGAGCAACAGGAAGTGATGTTTACATTTCAGAATAAAATACTTTTTTATTTATTTATTTCTTGTATTGCGTTTGTAGGCGTAGTCATAGTCATAAATATAATAGTTTAGTCATAGAATAGTCATAAATGATAGTTTGACAGCATTTTTGTACAAATAAATCCGTATAGAGCTAGGATTAGTCCGCCCGTGGTGATTTTATTTTGTAAATACGGAAGTTGTGCTCGTTCCTTTTCCTGTTGGTGCGACGTAATCTTCAAAAGTTGACTCCGGCACAGCTCCGGCGTCCGGCAGAAATAGAAAAATTTCTAATTTTGACGGACTGCCGTCCGCTCTCCGCAGCTCGCCGCCGCCGTGCGGAGCCAGTGTAAATTCTGTCATTGATTATAATGGGTGCGTATTTGCTGCGGAGGTCGGACCGGAGCGGGGCGGAACCGCAACGCGTGTGGTGTAATTTTGGGGTGAGTGTCCTCTTTGCTCCTGATAATCATGATGATACTTTTTATTGCATTATATTTGATGTCAAAGTCCAGTCCATACTGCGAGCAAACTCTTAACAGTTGCTGCAGACCAGCACTATATGGACAAAATATAACAAGATCATCAGCATACATTAGGTGGTTGATGGTTCTATTACCAACCCAACAACCAGTCCTACATTGATTCAGCAGTTTAGATAAATCATCCATATACACGTTAAAAAAGCAAGGAGACAAAATGCTGCCTTGTCGCACACCATTACTCACATAAAAAGACGATGAAACAGATTTTCCCCATTTTACACACATGGACTGGTGAGCATACCAATACACTAAGATTCTTAAAAGATATTTTGGTACTCCTCTTTCATGCAATTTATGAAACAATTTCCCATGGTTTACATAATCAAACGCTTTTGAAGCATCTATAAAACACGTAAAAATTGTGGTATTATGCCTATTGTATAGATCCAAGATCTCCTTGAGAGCAAAAATGCACATATCAGTGCCAAGGTTTGGTTTGAAGCCAAACTGATTGTCGGAAGTCAGGAGAAACTTCTCCATTCTGTTTAACATAGCTCTCTCCAAGACCTTTGATAAAATACTGGCTAGAGCTATAGGTCGATAGTTGTCTTTGCTATTTATCTTACCAGCCTTATTCTTAACAATAGGCACTAAAATCACAGACAGTATAGAATCTGGTAAAATGCCATGAATTAAAAACCCAGTGAAACAAATGGCAAGCAAGGGAAAAAGTTTCCTGCTTGCAAATTTTAAGTGCTCTGCGGATATCTTATCCGCGCCACATGCCTTATTATTTTTCAGCTTCATAACAATATCCACAACTTCTTGTGCAGAAATAGTAACATCTTCATGTTTGTCTATGTCGTTCAACACAAAGGGATTACTTTTATTACGGTTAAACAGTTCATGATAGTGTTCCTTCCATAATTGCATAATTTCATCTGGTCCATTTGCACCATCAATGTTTGTTGGCAAGGAGGTTTTTACATTATTGACTCTTTTAATTTCTTTCCAGAATTCTGTAGGACAGTTATGTTGTAATTTCATTGCAAGTGACTCAGATTTAAGTGCGTTTTCATTCCTCTTAATAAATCGTAAAACATATTTAAAATTAGCATTTGTCCTCTTCTTAAAATCAAATACTGGACCATGTGTAGGTTTGCCTGATTCAGCCCACAGTTTAAAAGCCCTTCTGGCCTCAGCATGAAGTTCTTTTGCATATTCATTCCACCCTGGCTTGGCTTGATGCTTTTTAATTTTGTGCAAAGATCTACTTGAGATAAGAAGTGATTTTAACACTTCCTCATATAGAGAGCACAACTCTGTGCCATGTTGCGTATTTTTGCAGTTCATGTCCGAACATCTCACTGCACTTTTTGGCAAAACAATAGTATTCAGCAAGGTTTCAGACTGGGTGCAGTATAGATTCAGCTCCTGCTCATTCAGATTGTCCCAATTTATTTTTCCTTCTCGCCTGTCATTGTTTTCAGGCAAAAGGGCTGGTAGATTACCCATATCTATAGACAAGGAGACAGGGATATGATCAGATGTTGCAAATTCATAATTAATCCTGATGGTCTTTAAAGAGGTATGTGCATCCTCCGTGCAGATACAGTGGTCCAACCACGAAGTTGTGTACCAAGCCTCACTAATGTAAGTGTAGCTATCTACAGGCAAGAGCACTTCACTGGATAGGATCAACTTATTGCTGGAACAAAATTGCTTTAAGTGATTGGCAAATAATGACTTACAATCTGTCACGTCAGCATTCATATCCCCCACAATAAAAAAACAAGTGGATGGATTGTCCTGAATAAATGACACAATATATGCCAGCCTATTAAGATATTCATCTTCATTCTCGGGGCTTTCATAAGGTGTATATATATTCAGTATAATGAACTTTTTATCCCTGAAGCTGAACTCTATTCCTATAGCCCAGTCAACATCCAGTCTAATCACTTTAATCAGCTGATCGTACCTTTTATGCCACAACACTGCCACGCCCCCAGAAATTCTGCCCCGCACTAACTTAGTGCTAAAGTCAGTGGTTGATTCACCTGCACCATAAAAGTCTTCATGCAGGGAGTTGAGTCTGTCCAGGTCCTGTTTAGATAAAAAAGTCTCTTGAACGCACAGAACATCACATTTTTTCAGAAGTTCATCCACCACAAGACGACGTGATTTATCTGCCTCTGTTTGGCCAACGCGCAGCCCACGCACATTATATGACACAACATTAATGCTCATTTATGCTGTGGCAGTTTGATCCGTGCTAGTGCACGGCTGCTCTCCTGAAGCGTCAGGTGTAATCACAGGTACAGGGCGCTGCAGCTCAGCTCCACCCCCTGACACGAGTGCAACATTGTCCCTGTCAGCTCTGGGTTTGCGTGCCTCAAAATAACGGCGAACATAAACCCCCGTTGGCCAAAGTTGTGGGTCGTACATTTCACACAGTTTGTTGACAGTTTGTTGAAAGATCATTTTCTTTTATAAAGTAACTAACTACTGTAATTAAAAAGTGGTGGGGTGCACGGTTTGTAGCTGTCCATCTCAGCTTCACAAACAAGACATGTTTTTCATAATCTGTTTTATTATTCTAGAGAGTAGAATATCTGAAGATTGTAATGTTCTAAAAACACATCAACTGAGGAAGGTGTCATTATGAAGAACTTCACAGGCCTAATGAGGAAGGGAGTACAAAACAATAATTAGCAGAAATCTTGTAACTGCTGTAGAAGAAATAAATGACTTTAATGTTTTCTATCTTGCATCTTCATAACGACAGCATTCTCAAGATAAATTGCAACTTCATTATATTTTTCTTTACCGATTTATTCCAGTGGTCCTCAGACTTTTTTGTCGGGTCCACTATGAAGAAAGAAAATTGTCTGCACCCCCTGCCCTGGGCGACAAAACAAAACAAGTCTGACCTTCTGTTCTTATGCATGCTCAGAAGTCCAGGTAGATGAATCTAACAAGGTTGAGTTGAGTCCTCTGGATGGATTCTTTGTTGAAACATTTTGTATTTTATCCAAAAGACTTCATCAGTCTGAGGAGCTACAACAAACTCAGTCTTACCTTCTCATAGTGGATCAACCAGTTTGCTGGTGACAAGACAAATATAGTTGTCCACATGTAAAAGGAGGACCATCAAGCTAACAATAGATCGTTGGTGCTCTGATGACTGCTTGCTATTAACATGCAATTTTGTGTGGTTAAAAGTACTGGAGCATTAAACACCTGTGATTGGTAAGATGCAGGCAAACTAGACAAACGCAAGTACCAGAGTCAAAGCAAAAAGAAAAAAAAATGCAAATTTCACATTTGATCATTAAATGCATTGCATTGATCACTGTACATCCCAAATACTGTACAGGTAGTCCTCGACTTACGACGGAGAGCCGTTCCTACGCTGCGTCATAACACGAATTTTGACGTAAGTCGGAACATACGTAAATACTTCACCTTATACGTACAGTACTGTATTTTACCAAGCACTTAGCCTATCCTAACACAGTACCCTACATATCAAAACACATACATTTGAGAGCCATAATGAAGGGGAAAAAAGAGTTAATTTCCTACTCTGGAATGCTGAGTACAGGGCAGTATTTCTCCGCCGCTACGTTTAGAACGTAAAACCGTAAACTACGTAACTCGGCTTGTCAAAATAAAATGTTCAAAATATTTTTTTATTTTTTAAATGAAGATGCGTGTCGTAACCACGAAACGTCGTAACTCGAGACCGTCGTAAGTCGAGGACTACCTGTATACGTATTCTCAGTGTATCCAGATCACCTATCATGTACCGTATTTTTCGCCCCATAAATTATTTTTTTTTAAAACATAATTAGCATGCCCTACAACTTACGTGCTGAAGCGACGTATTTATGAACCCCCCCATATTTATAAACCAGTTTTAGGCTGAGATCTGACCGTTTTCATTAATTCTGACTGAAAATATTGAACACTACCATTTTCAGCCGCTAGATGGCAGTCGAGTTGTATGGCATGCCGTTACGTCATGTAATAGGTAAAAGTGGCTATTAATGACGCAATCAGCTTGCCAGAGATGACACCATTATCTGCCTGGAGCAACCGTCAAATCAGCTTCATTTTGCTGCACCATCCCGGTGAAATGCAGCTGATTTGACCACTGAAGTGCATTTATTAAGTAAAAGTTCAACTGAGACACACCTTTGCTATTAAGTCGAGCAAACAAATAATTGTTTTTAGGTGGTTATCTTGTTAAATTTAGAAGAAATGCACAGCGATTCGCCCTCTGCGCATTCATGGTTCCGTGTATCGGCTTTTGAAAATACAGTTGATTTGACAGTTAAAGTGCATTTATTAAAGAAATGTTAGGCTGAGACACACCTTTACTATAATTTTGAACAGACAAATAATCGTTTTTATGTGTTAATCCTGTTAAATTCTTGTTAAAATCCTCCCATGCACGCCCCCGCGGCCGCCATTTGGCAGCCAGTCGATTGTTGGCACAACACCGGCCCACATTTCCGGATTGTCAGCGGTGATGCGTAACAAACGCAGCGTGTCAGCGGTAACGCATAATAGATGCGGCGTATACAGATTTTTCCACTTTATTAGACATATTTGGACTGATGCAACTTATAGGGCAGTGCGATGGGTATGGCGGAAAATACTGTATTTTAATGTCGTCTTGTGTATTATTGAATTCTGTAGATATTTATGACAAAGTACAAACACGTGGAACTGAAACTTTTATGGAGAGAACGTCTTGAGCTTTTGTAGAGAAAATTTACAGTTAAAAAAAGGTGTACAGTACCTGTACTTTTTCTATCATCTTGTTCATATACGTCTTTTAGTGTTTAAATGATTTGATGCCAAGAACTAAAGCAGCAGAAACCATGAATCACACTGAGACAAACACTCAAGGTTCAAGGTGACTTTATTGTCGTTCGCATCACATATGGTACATGAGGTGGAACAAAATTGTGTATTAATGGTCCCAGTTACACTCAAAAATAGAAAAAATGTAAAGTATAAAAAAATGGTATACAAGGATCTAAGATACACGCTAAGCATTAATAATATAATATATGGCGTATTAAACAGCAGCCTGAACATGAGTGTGTTGTGAGCAGATGGGTATGAATACAGCAGCTTATGGGTAAGAAATCTGTGCTGTGTGCGCTCCCATGGCGCCTGATCACTTTTTAGTAAAGCACCTGTCTTACAGCAATGTGAACTTTTGGAAATAAAGCGAGTATTAAAGCGTGAAGAACTCCCCTCAGCTGGGTTGACTTGGAGCACAACACTTTTAAGTGTTTGATGGACGTCTCCCATCTCTCCTTTTTGAAAACATGATTAATCAATTTAGCGACCCTGGAATAAACCCCTTGGCTTTAGTGAGAACACCTTTTTATTTTCCAAACTTACACTGTATTTAAGAGAAAAAATACTAATGTAGTAATTTTTTTGTACTCCTGAAAATAGGTTCAGGTTGCAACAGGTCACTGTAATGTTATGGCCCCTTTCCATTAACAGTACAGCACGGTTTGACTCGGCACAGTTCCAAGGCTTTTCCATTAACAATTATTTGTGGAACTGGCACCTTTTAGTTCCACATACCGGGTGGGGGAGTGCAATATGCCCCACAGTTTGAGAACTACTGATTTAATGTCATTCTTTGCTGCTTTTTTGTTTGCAGAACTGCGATCTGTCCGGCTGCGATCTACAAGAGGCCAATCTGCGAGGGTCCAATGTGAAAGGAGCCATTTTTGAAGAGATGCTGACTCCTCTGCACATGTCTCAAAGTGTCAGATAATTCACCTGCACACACCTGCAAGTCCAGCTGCCTTCATTCTTGTTGTTTTTCCATCAGCTTATACAGTTTGCTCCACCTTTCTTGAAATTTCGCTTTACCTGTCTTACCAAACAGGTAATATATGCACATGCCTGGTATTCCGCCGATATCACATTAGCTTTAATAATCTTGCACTAAAGTTTTATCCAGGGTTGTCAGTGTATGATTTTAAATGTGCAGCTGCATATATTACCAAAACTAAGTCACTTTCCTTCTGTGTACAGTATATGTATCTGGATGTGGTTTAGTGGTTCTACTTGCTTTATGTTTTGCATAAATTATATTTATTTCACATATTTGACATTTTTTTAAAGTTCAAAGCAAATCACGCGACCTGTAAAGCTGAGCTTAACTGAATGCTGCTGTAGCAGAAACAGGAGTGCAACGTATTTCTTTTGAGTACGCTCCTTTATCTTTGCCGAATTTACCAAGCAATGCAAGCCAAAGCCATACTGTACCGTAGCACAGTCTAAAAGGCTGCATGTGCCGTTGATGCACCATAAAACTATGCTACAGGCAAGTCAGCTTGAATATGCAATACATGATGTAGAGCTGTGGGGTTCCTCCTGTTTGAACATGTTGCTTTGTTTTGTGCTCTTTGAATCTACCTCTTTTACTAATTCAGTGAGTGATCCACAGCATCTGAGTGACACGACTTATTAAAACATGACGTCATGTCCTCCGTCATTCGTCTGCTTCTAGTTGTGAGATGGTATCTTGTGCTATGACGAGTACCGTATTTTCCGGAGTATAGGTCGCGGCTTTTTATCATTTTTGCATGCCCTGCGACCTATATTCAGGTGCGACCTATTTATGGCTTTTTTATCAAATAAGCTGATTTGTAATAATTTATTAACAAAAATTAAACTGAGACACACTTACCGTATTCGTCGGTGTATAATACGCGGTTTTTTTTTCTCATTTGAATATCCTGCGTATTAAACACCGAAGAGTATTATTTATGGATTTTTTCCCATATTTTTAGACCCATTTTTCGCTCTGATTCGCCGTTTTACATTTTGGGCAAAAATGGTGCAGTACCAGTTTCGGCCGCTATGGGCGCTACGGGCAGCAGCAGAGGACTCAGAGAGCGAAGAGGAAGAGGGCCACTTCCAGACGTTTCTAGCTCATGTGTCCGAAAAAAGCCTTCTCTGGTCGGACTGACTCTGTCGCTGCCCGCTCCCTGCTATGGATGTAGCTGTTAGCAAGATACCGTAACTCATAAACCACACCGCGGATTTTTAAATCCAGCTGATTTCACATTTGGTTGAGCTCAGGGGACTGTCTGCTATAAAGTCAGGTAAGAAATATATTTTTTAAGCGTTTATTTAGCTAATTTAAAGAAACAAAGCGTCCGGTCCGAACCGCCTGCCTAAAATTCGGCGAACTTTTTTTTTTAATCCAGCTGATTTGAACATTTCGTTAAGCTCAGGAGCACGTCTTCTATAAAGTCAGCTAAGAAATATATTTTTAAGCGTTTATTTAGCTAAATTTAAAGAAACAAAGCGTCCGGTCCGAACCGCCTGCCTAAAATTCGGCGAACTTTTTTTTTTAATCCAGCTGATTTGAACATTTCGTTAAGCTCAGAAGCACGTCTGCTATAAAGTCAGCTAAGAAATATATTTTTTCTCGCAAAGAAACAATTGTTTTACCGTGTTTCCTTGTGAAGATCTTCGTACTCGCTTGCTTCTGTCGCCGCCATCTTGATTAGGGCAAATGAGGCGCTGACGCGTCGTGGCGATGACGCGTATTAAACACCGAAGCGTATTATTTACGTTTTTTTTTTTTGTTTATTGTTAATAATTGGACAAAGCGTATTAAACACCGGTGCGTATTTTACAACGGCGAATACGGTACAATAATGTCAGCTAACAAATTTTTTTTGGTGTTTATCCTGCTAAAATTATTCATTTATTAAAGAAAAGTTCAGCTCAGACACATATTTGCTATAATTTTTATCAAACAAATAATTGTTTTTAAGTGTTAATCTTCTTAAAAGCCTTGCTGTGCGCTCCTGTGGAAGAGACATTTGCAGCAGAGCTAAACACGGTCCACATTTTGACGTAGGTGCGACCTATATTCCAGAAAATACGGTAGTATTTTTTTCTGTGCTGCTTTCCTGTTTGCATGAAATGTTTCTTAACATACTTGTTTATAACCAAGTTTATGTGAAATGGGACGTGTCTTTTCTCCGAAAGCGTTTGGTGTTTTTTAATGTTCTTATGTTGAACAAATCCAGTGCTTCCAAAACTTTGAGTCTTTGTGAGTGTTGCTGTTTTGTGAAGGATCTCGCCTCAGTTTTAGCGGGACAGTGTTTGCATGCACCTTTGTGTGTCTAATGGTGAAGTTCCCTATTTGCAGCTCGAAGCTGCTTTGATGCAATATTCAGTGAAACAGTAGGTACAGGCTGTGAGCGTGAACGATGAAGGCAATCATACCGTGGGGTTTTGACTCAAAAGGTGTAATCAGCTACGTTTTTTTTATTGTAATACATCTCAATGGTATTCCTGATTATTGCACTCAGATATAGAACAGTTTCCTCAAATAACTGTTAAAAATAAACAGCTATGAAAAAGAAAGTTTCTGGTTTCTATTTTAACGTCTCTTGTGTTTCAGCTCTACACACACGCTTAACATTCACTGCAAACGTTGCAGAAAATGACCAGAAGTTGTGTCGCCTGCTGTTTGTTGAACACTGTGTAACACCTCGTTTTTACACTAAAGCGTCATCTTTTAAACAGCTCTGCGGGTTGTGTCGTGTCGCTTAATCCCACTTTGTGCCACCCCCCCAAGCGGCAGCGGCTTATATAAAGCAAAGTGCAGCATCGTTTACGAACAACAGCAACCAAGACGTGGTTGTATTGCTGAATAAAAAGGCAAAGTGTTCACAATACAGCACCGAGAGGTAAGAGAAATTAGGATTTAAGAAAAATATCTCAAAATGGTTATTTGTGAAATGAAGCATTTTTTTCTTTTCTCCCTCAGAATGGCAGTGAAACCCTTGGCTGTGTGGCTGCTGCTGCTGGGGACGGTGGTGCTGCCGGGCTGCTGCCAGCACTGGTCGTTCGGTCTGAGCCCAGGAGGGAAGAGGGAACTGGACAGCTTTCCAAACACACTGCAAAATGTAGGTGTTTTTATCAGAACACAACGCTTTTCACATTTTCTGCTCATAAACGTAGCCGATTTTGTTTCTTGTGACAGGTGGTTGAAGAGCTTGCACACATGGATGCACCTTGCAGAGTTCTGAGTGGTGAAGAGGAATCCCCTTTTGTTAAATTATTCAGAATGAAGGGGCTTCTTGTAAGTGGTTTTTCTTTTCTTTCTGTGGTGTTTTAGACACTCATTTCAAATTAAAGTCTAATCAATCTCAGAACTTTAGAAACTTTAGAAATTTTTAATGATTTGTTTCTTCAAAACCTAAAATTAAAATGTCTTTTTTTTTTAAACGTCTTTTTTGTTTGTAAGTTTTGGACCAAAAAAACTTCATATTAACAAAGTTAAGTATCAAGTTTCTAGTTTTGTCTGTAAGCTTGACACATGAAGTCATTAGAACATTAGTTTGTTTTCTTCATGACCAAACTCGCCTGTACATTAAATCATTGCAGAGCTTTAGATTGAAGTCAGGTGTGTTCTCTGATCAGTGCAGGATATTTACGTGTTTCTTCCTAAACCACTGAGTGTTGCTTCAGCCGCATCTTTAGTCATTGTCCTGGAAGGTGAACCTCTGTCCAGGTCTCAAATCTCTGGAAGACGCCCCAACAAGATTCCCTGAAACTTTTCTCTATGCTTTGATTTATTTATTGGTCCTTCAACTCTTGCTGCCACCGCTGTGTTTCACTGTGGGATGATGTTGTTGGCATCATGAGAGGCGCTAGGCTTGCAATAAATTTAAAAAAAAATGGGAGAACAAAAATATTTTTAGGTGAACACTTCTGTGGCTCACTGTGATTCATGAGCGTCATGGTTCTGATTAAATAACAAATGTACTCGCATTTCTTTTTCCTTTTCAGGGGAGTGCAGCCGATGGAGAAAATGGACATCGAGGATATAAAAAATAATTCTTGATATGTTATAAATTTAATGCGTGCATAGCATGACTTCTATATCCAAATCACAAATAAAAGTTTTTTTGTTTTAAGATTCATTTTGTGATTATTTAATGCTGTATGACAGAGAGACTATACTAGATTAAACCTTCATCCAAGTTATAATGATGGACAATAAAACTAATATTGGCATTTAAAGACAGCAAGTGAAAACATCACTGTGATCCAAAATGCCAGGAGCTAATATTTTATATTAATTACACATATAAAAATAAAATCAGGAAAATTTCAAAAGACAAAGATGAACAGTTTTGTTGATTGAGTTTCAGTCCTAACAAGCCAAATGTATTTATGAAGCACATTTAAAACATCATCCATTACCAACTGTGCTTCACAATAAAAATCAATGGCCGTAATTAAAGACAAACTAATAACAAATTAAGTAAAGGCTTAAAAAGAAAAACAAACAGAGCAATGAAAATGTTAAATCAAATCACACTGTGTTGAAAACTGTTTTCAGGAGAGATTTAGAAGCAGGAGGTGAAGTGTCCGTCTAATGTTGAAGGGCAGATTGTTCCAGAGTTTAGGGCCGACGACTGAAAACGCCTGATCTCTTAACTTCAACCTGGTCTTTGGTCCAACCAAAAGCAGCAGATCAGATGATCTCAGCACCCGAGAAGGAACATAAGGTTGAAGTAGGTAAGAGAGAGATGAGGGTGTTAGGACATTAATGCACTTAAAGGTCAACAGGAGAACTTTTTTAATCTATTCTGATACGTAGAGGGAGCCAGTGAAGAGAGGACAAAACTGGTGAAACCTATCCACAGTATTCTTGGAGGTGTCACTGTATTTGCGAATGTGCATTGAACTTCCGGTCCGACACCGGAAGTGCCTGTATTCCATAGGTGGAGTATGGATCGCGGGTGTTTTTGAAAGTTATTTTCATTCATTTTATCGGAGCAAACACAGCTTTTGTTTAAACGTAACGTTTACTGAAATGTCCTACCGGGGTTCAGGTACCTGCTGTGCTGTTCGCGGCTGCACCAACAACCGGACCAAGCTAAATCTTTGGCTAAAACAACAGTGTTTTCAACACGGACCCAAAACAAAGAAAGAGTGTTCCTGCATCCTTCTCTATGGCTGTGTCTGCGCGATCAGGTAACATCTGTAATTTCTTTTTATTCAGGGAGGGTTTATTAATGAGAGTTTTGGATGATTTACTGTCTTAAAATGACATATGTCAGGCGCGACCGGTACTTTTAGCCGAGATAGCTGCTAATAAACGTTAGCCGAGAGGCCGGAGCAAACGCGTTCGCTATTTATGTAGTTTTAAATTATGTCAGCGCGATCAGGTCACATCTGTTATTTCTTTTTATTCGGGGAGGGATATTAATGAGAGTTTTGGAAGATTTACTGTCTTAAAACGATAGATCTCAGATGCGACCGGTATTTTTAGCCGAGATAGCTGCTAATAAACCTTAGCCGAGAGGCCGGAGCAAACGCGTTCGCTATTTATGTAGTTTTAAATTATGTCAGCGCGATCAGGTCACATCTGTTATTTCTTTTTATTCGGGGAGGGATATTAATGAGAGTTTTGGAAGATTTACTGTCTTAAAACGATAGATCTCAGATGCGACCGGTATTTTTAGCCGAGATAGCTGCTAATAAACCTTAGCCGAGAGGCCGGAGCAAACGCGTTCGCTATTTATGTATTTTTAAATTATGTCTGCGCGATCAGGTAACATATTTTTATTCAGGGAGGGTTTATTAATGAGAGTTTTGGAAGATTTACTCTTAAAACGATAGATCTCAGACGCGACCGGTAGCTTTAGCCGAGATAGCTGCTAATAAACCTTAGCCGAGAGGCCGGAGCAAACGCGTTATTTTTAAATTATGTCTGCGCGATCAGGTAACATCTGTAATTTCTTTTTATTTGTCCCTCCTCTTTTAACAAAACGAGTGGTGTTCCCACATTTTTAATGAACTAAAACAACAAAGTTTGGACTGTCTTCAACTGTATTACTCGCATGTAAACAAACGGGGTTTCAGGTCAACCGGAAGTCGTGTGCACATTTCGCGCAAAGCATCATGGGGCGTAGGAATACTGTGGATAGTTCCAGATATTAGCCAAGCTGAAGCATTTTGGACAAACTGGAGAAGTGAGAGGGAAACCTGACCGATAGCCTACAGTCAGGTTGTAATGAAGACACGCACTATTTTATTCAAGGGCAGACTTGGTCAACATGAACATAAGCTTAGCTATCTGCCTTAACTGGAAGAAGCTTTTTTGTAGAACAGTGTTACTCTCCTTTAAAAAAAATGTCAGAGTCTAAAACCATCCAGAGTCACAACAGACTGCTTAAGATAAGAGTCCAGATTCACATGATCAGAGACAGTTGGAGCTGAAAACTAATTTCAAGGACCAACATTTTTTAAAGAAGTAGCACGGGAGTTTCTCACACAAACTTATTATCAGCTTAATATACAAGATTAAGATTATAATGTGTATTGTATACTGTATAAACTATTAAAGGTTCAGTCTGCAGTTTCTGTAGAACTGCAGCACTTAGAAAAAATTTCAACAGGCAAAGCATTCTGATCCCTCCCCCTCAGAGCCATATATGGCTCTGCCCCCCTGTGGTCTGTTGAAATTCAAATTCAAGCTCTGTTTTTATTGGCTGATTCAAATTCAAGCTCTGTTTTTATTGGCTGGTTACAAACTCTGTTTTTATTGGCTGGAAAACGGCGGGTCACTTTTTCTTTTTAGAAATGCTTATTTACCACCTGGAGAAGCAAGGGGACAATATATATATA
>JBBPBX010072695.1:0-18006 GCA_038048925.1 Garcialebias charrua
TGGAGTCAGATGAGGTTTGTTTAGATTTAGTTACGTTTAGTGGTTGATTACCTTACCTTGCTTTGGTTTTAGTGGGTAGTTTTGGGGTCAGATGGGGTTTTGGTTTAGTTTTAGTTGATTTTGGGAGTTTTACTACCTTAGCTTGATTTTGCATTTGGTGATTTGTTTGTTTTGGTGTGGTGTTGGGGTTGAGGTCCTCTTCGGGGGGCCCACATGGAGTTCAGCTGTTGGTTTCGACCGATCTTTTGATCGGTCGAGAGAGGGTGTGAAGAAGAAAGCACCATTATATACGTCTTATGCATAACTATATTTCATGTAATCACAAAGGTATATTCATACATAACTATATTTCAAGTAATCAAAGATTCACAAATGTGTTTCATGTAATCAAAGGTTATAATACAATCATGTTTAGATGCTTAAATGCACTGTGCAAACTTTAATCTTACCGGTGTGCAGTTTGAGCAGACCTGCAGCTCGAAGTAACTCTCAGGCCGACATCTGCCCTTCCCCCCCACAGGGAGGAAGGGCAAAGCAGACACAGGATCTGACTGAAAGAACAGGTACATCTTTAGTATAAACACAGACACTTAGTTCATAGTATAAACACAGACACTTAGTTCATGACACAGAATGTGCCACTTAAAAGGTGCAACAGGTGAAACATAAAGGTCGAAGGAAACTAGTTTGAATCTAAACTCTTCTAAAAACTTAGGCTCAAACAAAGAGGCACACACAATCAGGTCAGTCAAGAAGAAGACCTTGGGCACCCTATAAATCTCAGTTGCCTTAGCAACTACTGATAGCAGCTCCTCTGACCAATAAGAAGTTCAAAACATTTTATGATATCGCGCACCAGAGCAGCAAGCTGACATTCCTTGGGGGACTTTTCGAGCGAGAAGGTCTGTTCAACGAATCATCCGATCGTATGCATATTGATCAATTGATTGTCTGCTTAAATCCTGTTAACCTGTATCTTTTTCAATAAATCATCTTTGCTTCAAGAGACGCCTGGCTCATTTGAACACCCAAACTGAATTCCCTTCAAAACCCACCCACACAGACCAGTATTTACAGTTTGACTCCCATCACCCTCTGGAGCACAAGTTAGGAGTCATCAGGACTCTGTACCACAGAGCAGACAGCGTCCCCACTAACGCAGGAGCCAGACAGAAGGAGAAATCACACACAAAACAGGCTCTAGAGAAATGTGGATATCCTAACTGGGCCTTCCTGAAAGCAGAGAAGAAACCCAAACAGGACTCCAGCCAGCCATCAGGTGAAAAGAAGGAACCCAGACCCAGACCAGTGGCCATTCCATATGTTGCAGGGGTTTCAGAGACATTGAGACGTTTATTTTCTAAACACAACGTCCCAGTGGCTTTTAAACCTCAAAATACATTACGGCAAAAACTGGTTCATCCCAAAGATCCAGTCCCCCGGCAAAAACAGAGTAACATTGTGTATGCTGTTCAGTGTCAGGAGGGCTGTGATCAGTCTTATATCGGGGAAACTAAACAGCCACTGGCCAAAAGGATGGCCCAGCACAGAAGATCAACATCATCAGGTCAGGACTCTGCAGTCTACACTCATCTCCAGGCCAGCGGTCACTCTTTCAGGGATGAAGATGTTCACATCCTTGATAGAGAGGAACGATGGTTTGAGAGAGGAGTAAAGGAGGCCATCTTTGTGAAAAGAAACCGCCCATCATTAAACAGGGGTGGAGGCCTCCGAGTTCAACTGTCCCCCTCCTACAATGCTGTGATTGCTGGTATCACTCAGCCCTCTGTGAATAGCAAACAACCATCAGGGTGCTAACGATCCATTGTTAGGCTGATGGTCCTCCTTGATCATGTGAGCAGCTGGTTTCAGGCTGTCATCAGCCAACTGGTTGTGTAACACTGTGAGAGGGTGCTATTTATAAGACTGAGCTGAACCCAGCACCTCAGACTGAGGAAGTCTTTCGGACGAAAGACGAAACGTTTCTACAATTTTTTGCTTTGTTTTGTTTTTTTGTTTTTTTGAATGTCCAGAGGACCAGACTTAGCTTTTTTAGATTCCCCTTATGTTGGTTTGCTGGCTAATGAGATAAATTTACACTTTGATTAGATTTTTCCTCATTCCTATTCCCAATAATGTCCCATTACAAATTAGTAGATTGGTAGGCTTCCTCTTACCGCAGCACCTTCAGTTGTAGACTGAGACCATCGAGGTGCTCCATAGAACAACATGGGAAGTTCTTCCTCTCTGTGGCTATCAGACTTTTCAATTCCTCACCCTTTCCACACATAGAACAACAAAATTAATCCTGCACACTACACTTTCATGTCTCTGTCTACACTTGACCTGTTTTAGAACTTAATTGCTGGTATTTTTATATTCTTTGTTATTTTTTTAAATCTTGTGTGATTCCTTGTGTATGTTCCTTTGTACTGAAACTCTGGCACAACTATAGTATTTCCTGCTGGATCAATGAAGTTCTATCTTATCTTAAAATAGGTAGCAATCAATCAATCAATAAATAAATGGTAAATCTATAATTTGCTAAGACAACAATATTTTAAACCTTTAAAATTAATTGTCACCATAAAATAAATCATTTTAAAAGGAATTAATTTAATGATTTTTATGGACAAGTTTTGAAAGCAATTTTTTTAAATTAAATTGGTAATTGTAGGGAAATCTGAAAACAGATTATAATCATTTTAATTGTTTACATCCAGTAAACTTCAGATTCATTCTGCTAACAAGCTTTTCATTTCTGGCTGGGAATACATTTACCTCATTTCACAATTACGTTCATTTATTAAGGAAAAGTTCAGCTCAGACATATATTTGCTATAATTTTTATCAAACAAATAATTGTTTTTAAGTGTTAATCTTCTTAAAAGCCTTCCTGTGGCAGACATTTGCAGCAGAGCTAAACGTAGGTGCGACCTATACACCAGTGCGACCTATCTAAGGATTTTTCCAATCTATTGGTGATATATGGACAATGCGACCTATACACAGGTGCGACCTATACACCAGAAAATACTGTAGATATTTAAAAAAACATGTGACAGCTTAATGGGCTTCTGTTAGTTTTAGCTTTTTACACTCTGGTAAATATGACATGATATCAGATTTACATTTTTGTGAAACGACATAATAGACATACATTTTAGGGTTAGGAGTATTTGCAGGCCAAGTCTTTTTAGAAAATGATTTGGCCAAAAGGCAACCAGTGAAAAGATCAGGAGCTTCATGAAAGTGTTTAAGGACACACTCTTTCTCTTTTAAAAAAGTGATAGCCTCTTAAAATTTCAACATGGGGCCTTTCTGGGTGGAGTTTGCATGTTCTCGCCATGCATGCATGGGTTTTCTCCGGATAATCCTGTTTCCTCCTACAGACCAAAAACATGCATGTTAGGCTGATTGGTAACTCTAAATTGTCCCTAGGTGTGAGTGAGAGAGTGAATACTTGTTTGTCTCTATGTGTCACTGTGATGGACTGGAGACCTGTCTAGGGTGTCCCCCACCTCTCACACAGTGAGTGCTGGACATGGGCACCAGTGACCCCCGCAACCCAAAATGGAAGAAGCTGGTAAAGTTAATAGATGTATGGATAAAAAAGTTAGTTTTTTCTTGTCAGACATTTCATAAAGGGAAACTTTTATATTCCATAGATTCATTACACAGAGTAAAATACTTCAAGTTTTTATTTCCTGTCATTTTGATGAATATGGCCCACAACTGATAAAAAAAAAAAAAATTCAGTGTCTCAGGAAATTTAAATATTTTCTCTGTAATTTTATGAAATTATATCAAAAACTTTTTAAATGATATTCCTTTTTTTTAGATGCATCGGTACTGCTTGTGTTGAAATGAAAAACAAAAACACTGATAGGCATTTTATTTGTTTGCCTGGGGCACAAATGGATTTGATCTCTAACAATTTACAAAACACTGTTTTTAGAGGTTTTATGTCGTTAACGTTTATTTATATAATGTATCAGCTTACCTTTACACTGTCTTTTTTTGTCAGCTTTCATTTTTTCCGTCCCATGCCACTCAATTGTTTGACACTTTCCATAAAAGTCAACTCTTTGGAAGCAAAAATAAATAAATAAACGCTTTTGTGAAAAAATAAAAATCTACTACAATACTATTTATTTGTTAAAATGAAGAATGAATTTATTGCAAGCAGTGGCGGCTCCAGAGATATTTTTCTGCAGGTGCTAAGGGGGGGCTAAGCATTTTACTGAGGGTGCTACGAAGGATCATTTGTTCTTTCAGTTTTCAAGGTCAATGTGTATTTACTGTCATTCACATCACATGTGGTACATAAGGTGGAACGAAACTATGTACACATGGTCCCAGTTACATCCAACAAAAATACAAATTGTAACGAAAATCGGTGAAAAGATCCGAGACCTGAATATAAATTAAGCACTACTAGTACGAAACAATGCACCAAACAGCAGCACGAACATGAGTCTGTGTGAGCAGATGAGGATGAGTGAACACAGCAACATGAAATAGATCAGCAGCATGAGATCAGCAGCACATAACCAAATGGTATTACAGTGATTTTTCTTTCACTGTGATACTCCTGACTAGGGGTTTATGAGTCTAACAAACTCAGGGTAGAAGCTTGTAGCCATTACGAAGAGTGAGATGGAGGAAGAAGGGTGACACCTTTTCCATCTCAGCCCCACTACATTTGTTTTATTTATTTTTCATTCATTAAAATGGGACACCGTCTGGTCAGTTTACTGACCAACAACAACTTTATCAATATATTCTACTTCAGTGATAATAATAATGAACCAGTCAAGGCTTAATTCTCTTGTCTAAGGCAAAATTAACTTTTTGAACAGGAATTATTTCAGTTTTATACACGCATGAATTCAGATACAGTTAGACTATTTTAATGAACAGTTTATTTTGGATTTTGGTTGAAAGTAGTTATTTAAAGTGATCAGATAAAATCATTTATTAACACTACAAGCCAGGAAATGATTTATCAAGTTGCATTAGCTAAAAATGGCATAACCAGAGGCATAAGGTCACCAGTTTCTGCTCCTTACTGTGTCAGTGTTGAGAGCATCACTCATCTTTCTGAGCTTCAGCTGGTGGATCAGATGGTTTTATTTACTCAATATAATCACTGATTTTATTTATTTATTATTAGTTGTGTTTTGCAAGGAAAACATCACAACAACCACATGTTAAAGAATATTAACTCAGATGAAAAAGAAAATAATCTGATATTTTCTTGGGGGTGCTAAGGGGGTGCTGTGACTTTTCCAGGGGGAGCTATAGCACCCCCTAGCTCCCCCCTGGAGCCGCCTCTGATTGCAAGATTTAAAAAACAAGTTCAAAATGAGGGAAGCTCCTGTGTGAATGAGCTTCCTTCATATGGTGCATGGGCTCAGTCTCAGAGACAGAGTGAGAAGCTCCATCATCCAGAGGGAGCTCGAATTAGAGCAGCTGCTCCTCCACATCGAAAAGAGTCAGCTGAGGTGGTTCAGGCTTCCTAACTTGCTTCCTGGACGCCTCCTTTCAGAGGTATTTCAGGCTTGTCTGACTAGAAGGAGGTTCAAAGGGCAGACCCAGAACTTGTTGGAGGGACTGTGTATTTTCTCTGGTCTAGGAACGCCTCAGGGTCCTTCAGAACGAGCTGTAAAGTGTTGCTGGGGGGAAGAAAGTTTGGGTTTCTCTCCAGGGGCCTCATGTATCAACTGTGCGTACACACAAAAACCGTGCGTACGTCACTATCCACGCAAAACTCCGTATGTATCAAAACTGAACTGAACGTGAAAATGTGTGCATCTCCACGCCAGCACCACTGGCGGTTCTACACACGGGCCCGCACGGGCCCGTGCCCGTGTATGATGGACCCTGGCCCGCCCTGTGGCCCGCCCTCCGAGCAGAAGCGGAACCAATGCTCATGGCACATACCGATACCCATAGATATCATATATAGAACGTCTATGCCGATACCAGCCTTGTTTACGTATCGATCCAACCCATGATGCACGTTGGCTTCAAACTATGGGATGGATTTCCTGAACGGAGGCGTGTCTCATGAACCCAGAGTAACAAGACCCGCCTCACATTCAGGAAATCCAGTTCATAGTTTGCAGGCAGCTACAAGCGTGAGGGGCTGACTGAGTACTCTGTTGGGTTTGTTTTGGCATCGTTTTGAAAGAGCGGGTCGTTTGTTTATGGATTGTTTACATGGAGCTGGTCACGTTATGGATTGTTTACATGGAGCTGGTCACGTTATGGATTGTTTACATGGAGCTGGTCACGTTATGGATTGTTTACGCTGGACGCTTGTTTCTGTCGCAAGATCGGACAACACTGGTGAGTCACGTAGCATCTTAGCTAGCAGCTAGCCGACTTTTCATCGTAACATGTGCGTTGTGTGGAAATATTACACTCAACACCGCAAGACAACAACGTTCAATGTTTGCAGAGCTATATGAACACATCTGCGTCACATTAAACCGTGGTCAAGTTAGTTTTACGCCGGCCGGACATTCCATCGAGCTCAGGGCTTCAGCCAGCGGTGTGTTTTTCTTTTTCATGCCGGATTGGGCGCTCTGATTACGGCAGCTGTTTCAGCTTCTGCCTGGGAGCTCCGTGGCTTCGCATCATATCATAATACAGCTACAATATAAAGCATGTAAAACACTAAAAACAGGAACATGTCTGTGTTGGTTTATGCCAAGAACTTAGCAGATGTAAAGCTATTTAATATTTTATTTTATTTATTTATTCATTCATTTAAAAGAGACAAAATAAAACATTCATCTGAATGAAAAGAGTGCAGAAAGAAGAAAAAAAATCTTATATCACCCCATTATTTAAAAGAATATATAAAATAACTTTAAATAACTTTAAACAAACAACCACTTAACTCCATATCTGTAAAATTAACTGAATTATAACCATTTTTGAGTTTGGCTTATTTCAATTGCCTGCTGCAGCCATCTTCAATTCAAATATATCCAAAAGTTAATCAGCAGTAAAGAAACATCCGTTTATTATTTCTTGAAAGATTTTTCAAAATCTGTCCAGAGGGTCATGAGATATTTTGCTAACAGACCAACACCATGGATGTACTTTAAAAGTCAACCAGTCGTAGAGAGCCATTCAGTGATTATTTCTTGAAAGTTTAATCAAAATCTGTTCAGTTGTTCATAAGATATTTTGCTAACAGACAGATGCAGAATACAAACATAATTTGATGATTTCTGGCAAACCGATCAACAAATGAGTCACTCATTTGTTGATCAGTTTGCCAGAAATCATGATGCCAGAAATCATGAAATTCTACGATTTTGTATTAATCAAAATCGCAGAATACAGTTGCTGTGATAGTAGGGCAGCCAATTTTGTTACCTGTATATAATTTTGGACTGAGAAACTGAACCAAGACTTCACCTAACAGTTAAGTAAGATTTCGAATCTGTCTTTGTTGAAGTTCATCTCGGAGAAAAAGACAGATTCGAAATCTTACTTGACTCTTATTTTTTTAAAGCAGTGATTAACCATTGTAACCAAAGAAAATAGTTTAAAAAATCAAATGAGAAAAATATAAAACATTTTACACAGTATTTGTATTGACTGAATAAAATATATTAATAAGCAAATAAAATGATAATGAAAATAACTGTTAGGTGAAGTCTTGGTTCAGTTTCTCAGTCCAAAATTATATACAGGTAACAACGTTCATCTGATGAACGTGCCCCTCTGACAAAACCTCTGGCCCCAGCTTGGCCCCACCAGTACAACTGGTCTAGAACCGCCACTGGCCAGCACCAGTGTTGGCGTAGGCACGTTTCTGTGGTTGTTGTTCCTTTGGTGACACCTAGAGGCCATTCTGAGAAGCTGTGTTCATGATGGGAAACACACCAAACACACATGATTGACAATTATTACATTCACATGGACGCAATTAGAATATAACCTGCAAGAAATATAAAAAACAGAAAGACTGAATAGTTCTGCACATCTTAAATTCTTGTTTTTTGTTCATTTTTAGCTGTTTTAGCAGTTGAAGAACGTGATGCATGATGGGACAAGACGACATTCCTCTGTTGCAGGGTATATTTAAATGAAAACAACGTTTTTCTTATTTTTTTAATTCATTCCAGATTTAAAGAACACAAGAAAACTATTTAATAAAAAACCCACAAGAAATCCTCTTTTTCCTTCATTTCATGTTTCATTTCATGTTGTTCATTCTAAATAGTTTTCTTGTGTTCTTTAAATCTGGAATGAATAAATTAAAAAAACGTTGTACCATGCAGGATTCGAACTCATGACCTTTGGGACAAAAGGTGGACACACTAACCACTGACCTATCAATGCATGTTAAAACAACTGGGTCAACTTCTCGTTTAAAAGTGGATGGTTTGTTGTGCGCTGAGCGTACCAAACAAAACCTTTTTCCGTGCCTCTCTACCTCATTCAGAAGTGTCTCCAGTTCACAGTCCGTGAAGTTACTCTTTTTTCCACGTTTCGGCATGATTTGCAATAGAGTAAAGACGACATTCCTAACGTGCAGGGCAAATTTAAATGAATTTGCATATTTATATGGAGGCGTGTCAAAGGCGGAGTCGGCCACTCTCTCATGTGTGCTCAATTCCACGTTGGTTGTGATGTACAAAAGCAATGTGCGTGGATTCCGGTGTACGCACAGTTTGATACATCTGGATTTATTTGTGCGTCCGCAGTTTTCTGGATTTGACCGTACACAACTTTCAGGAAGAAATCCACGCAAGTCTTTGTACATGAGGCCCCTGGGGCCTCATGTATCAAAAACCTGCGTGGATTTCCTACTGAAAAGTGACGTACGGTGAAATCCAGAAAAGTGTCTACGCACAAAAAGATCCAGATTTATCAAACTGTGCGTACACCTGAATCCACGCACATTCCTTTTGTACATCACAATTGACGTGGAACTGAGCGCACGTGAGACACCTCCCCTGACACGCCTACATTTACATATGTTAAACAGATGCAAATTACTTCCTGCATGTGTGAAGGACATGTTTGTTTGATCCCTGCGCGATCAGAAATGATTTCTAGATTCGGGAAAATAATGAATTCAATATAATATGAGTGAGGACAAACATCCTAAGTAAGAATAGTAATAAAATGTGTTCATCATGCAAAGAACGAGTGATTGTCGGTATTTGTGTGCGCGCGCACCCTGCTGTGGTGCGCGAACCGGCTCATTCATTCATTCTGTGTGGAAATATTAACTTTGCGCACGAGTTTATTACCATTATTACTGTAAACACAGAGGAACTTACTTGGATGTTTGCTAGAACATAGATCTTTGTTTATGTAGATGATGTGAAGAAACGTGTCTGTGCGTCTTGGTGGAGACTTTTCATGACATGATGTTGGAGTCTCCAGACGCAGCGCGCGCCCCGCAGCCCTGTGCGCAGTCTGTCTGTGAAGCTTTTGCTCTCCTACAAGTTATATAAGGTGTACTTTCACGTGTCATTTTGGAGAAATCTACAATAAACGCAGATAATGAAACACCTCCAGCTGCCGTGTCGACACCGGTGAGGGTGCGCGCGCGCTCCAAGCGCGACCACTCAGCCTTTGGAATCGATGAGACCATTGGACATGATCCGGCTTTGTGTGGACTGGACTGCACAGTCCCGATCGACCTGCAGCCCCCTCTGTGGAACAGTTTGACCGCTGCTTCTGTATGCACGCGTGATGCACGGCTCCCCAGAGCGCAGCAGTAGTGCCAAACTGGAAAATTATTATTTCTGAAAACGGCTGATAAGCCATATCCTAGATCGGAAAACTATATCTGTTTCTAAATAAATGCTCTGCGTGTTACACTATTTATTATAACCTCCAGTAAGGCTGAATGAATCCGTTCCTGTTAAATTTATTTTTGGCACAACGTTGCGCGTCCTTTATTCCACTGCGTCATGTGGATGTAATACTTGTTAATCGTGTGTTTGGAGGGAATATTAATCATTTTCACATCTTGAACTGTTAATAATAATAATAATAATAATAATAATAATGAATTCAATTTATAACGCACTTTTCATTAATGGAAATCTCAAAGTGCTACAAGGTGCAACATATTTGAATGTCAATAAGACAAATAATAAAACAATTAAAATCAACAACAGTATCAACTCAGATCAAAAGTAGAATCATGAGGAGTAAAGTATGCTCGGTTGAAAAGAAAGGTCTTCAAGCCGCTCTTAAAGTCAACCACAGACTGTGGGGCTTCAGTTTCTCTGAAACACCTGTAAGTGTCGCCAAAGGAACAAGAACCACAGAAACGTGCGTACGCCTGCTCGGGAGCTTGCGTGGATATGTACCTGGATGCGCATATATTCACGTTCAGTTCAGTTTTGATACATACGGGCTTTTGCGTGGAAAGTGACGTGCGCAATGTTTTTGTGCGCACGCATGGTTGATACATGAGGCCCCTGGGGCCTCATGTATCAACCGTGCGCACGCACAAAAACATTGCGCACGTCACTTTCCACGCAAAGTGGCGTATGTATCAAATCTGATATGAACGGGAATATCTGCGCATCCACGTACAAATCCACGGCTGCTCCCCTGCTTGCGTACGCACGTTTCTGTGGTTATATTTCCTTTGGCGACACTTACAGGTTATTCAGAGAAACTGTGTCCATGATATGAAAATAATCATAAATCCCACCAAACACACATGATTAACAATTATTACATCCACATGGACGCAATTAGATGAGTGGATATAAAAGCATGCGCCAAATAGTGGCAACGATATTGACAACAATGAGATGTGATTTCTTTAAATAAGAAGTTAACCAAGCTGTACCAACACGCCTACGTTTAGGTCAGTGTGTAGCGCGGTTGCCTTTAGTTCCAAAGGTCATGAGTTCGAATCTCGCATGGTACAACGTTTCTCTTTTTTTTTTTTCGTTCCAGATTTAAATACACATGAAGACTATTTACAAAACAAGAATTCGTCTGCTTCCTTCCATTTCATGTATTGTTCTATTTCTTGTTGTTTTATTAAATAGTTTTCCCGTGTTCTTTAAATCTGGAATGAAAAAAATAAACGTTGTACCAAGGGGGAGTCGATCTCACGACCTTTGGGACGAAGGGCGGGCGCGCTCACCACTAACCTATACAGGCATGTTAGAGCAGATGGGTCAACTTCTTGTTTAAAAGTGGATGGTATGTTTTGCGCTAGGCGTGCCGAATAAAACCTTTTTCCGTGCTTCTCTGCCTCACTCAGAAGTGATTCCTGTTCACAGTCCGTGAAGTTCCTCTTTTTTCCACGTTCCGACATGATTTGCAATGGAGCAGAGACGACATTCCTGTCGTGCATGGCATATTTGAATGACTTTGCATATTCATACGGAGGCGTGTCAAAGGCGGAGTCGGCCACTCTCTCATGTGCGCTCAGTTCCACGTTCATCGTGATGTACAAAAGGAATGTGCGTGGATTCAGGTGTACGCAGGGTTTGATAAATCTGGATTTTTTTGTGCGTAGACACTTTTCTGGATTTGTCCGTACGTCACTTTTCAGTAAGAAATCCACGCAAGTCTTTGTACATGAGGCCCCTGGTCTGCAACAGGTTACCCAATGATTATGGCACTGAGACAACAGAGGTAACGAAAAACAGACTCTATCTGACTGCGATGGCTGGGAATCGAACCCAGGTCAACTGCTTGGAAGGCAGCTATGCTCACCACTATACCACCATCGCTACGGAAAACAAGACCATCTGGCAGCAAAAATTTGAAACTCACAGGCACAACCCGACTGTGGCTGGTAATTTCGGAGTTCTTTTATATTCAGGGATGTATTTAATTTTTTCATATGAAGCTTGGCTACTGTATCCTAGATCTTGCAAGCAGATCGCTATTTCTGGCTCTCAGTTAGCACGGTCATGGTTTTATAGTGTTTTTATTTTATTTTTAGCACTTCTTTTCTTAACAATTTTTCTTTTTGCTAGCATTTTTCTAGTTTTGGACCTAGCAAGATTTTTAGAGTCATCTGCTATTGTTTTGCTTCTACTTTATCTTAAATAGCATCTTCCTGATTATTGTGTCATTCACTGAGGCTTTGTTCTAATATGATGCCATTCTGGTGAGTGATGTGAGCATGTCAAAAACATGTGAGATACTACGTCATGTTTTTGGACACTGGGAGAAAACCTGAGTACTAGACAAAAAAGCATATGTTTACATAAAAACATGTAAACTTGACCCAGAAACACTCCAGGCCCACCCAGGGCCTAAACCTTAGACCCTCTTGGTGTGAGGCAACATTGCTTAGCACTAAATCATGCTGCTTTATCTCCCAAAACTTTACTCTTTCATAAAATAGTTCCTCATTAGAATCCTTCCTTTGATAGCAAGTGGGAAAAAAAAGAGTTAAAAAAAATCATGCTACAATGCATTCACATTTTTCCATTCTAGCAGTATGTAGTGATGCCTTCATGGCTACAAAAAGAACGGGCAAATGTACATGAGTTTGATTCACCTGACATTGTTTTTTGTGTTTACTATAGCATGTGAAGTTATATTCAAGTTTTATGGTTAGATATCCTTCCTTCCAAAACCTGGGGCCTCATGTATCAACCGTGCGTGCGCACAAAAACCTTACGTACGTCACCATCCACGCAAAACTCCGTATGTATCAAAACTGAACTGAACGTGAATATGTGCGCATCCAAGTACATTTCCACGCCAGCCCCAGAGCAGGCGTACGCACGTTTCTGTGGTTCTTGTTCCTTTGGCGACACTTACAGGTGATTCAGAGAAACTGAAGCCCCACAGTCTGTGTTTGACTTTAAGAACGGCTTGAAGACCTTTCTTTTCAACCGAGCATACTCTTCCTCCTCATGATTCTACTTTTGATCTTAGTTGATACTGTTGTTGATTTCATTATTATTATTATTATTATTATTATTATTATTATTATTATTATTATTATTATTATTATTATTATTATTATTATTATTAGTATTATTATTAACTGTTCATGATGTGAAAATGATTAATATTCCCACCAAACACACGATTAACAAGTATTACATCCACATGACGCAGTTAAATAAAGCACGCGCAAAGTTGTGCCAAAAATAAATTCAACAGGAACGGATTCATTCAGCCTTACTGGAGGATATAATAAATAGTGTAACACGCAGAGCATTTATTTATAAACAGATATAATTTTCTGATCTAGGATATGGCTTATCAGCCGTTTTCAGAAATAATCATTTTTCAGTTTGGCACTGCTGCGCTCTGGAGCAACACAGGAGCCGTGCATCACGCGTGCACATGCAGAAGCAGCGATCAAACTGTTCCCGAGCTTTCCTGAGGGAGCTGGCAGGCCGATCAGGGCTGTCCAGTCCACACAAAGCCTGATCAATGGAATGTCTCATCCATATGATTCCAAAGGCTGAGTGGTCGCGCTTTGGAGCGCGCGCGCACCCTCGCCGGTTACACGGCAGCTGGAGGTGATTCATAATCTGCGTTTATTGTAGATTTCTCCAAAATGACACGTGAAAGTACACCATATATAACTTGTTGGAGAGTAAAGCTTCACAGACAAACAGATTGCGCACAAGGCTGTGGCGCGCGCTGCGCGCAGCGTTTGGAGACTCCAACATCACGTCATGTCATGAAAACTCTCCACTGAGACGCAGAGACTCGTTTCTTCATATCATCTATTAAATAAACAAAGATCTATGTTCAACCAAACATCCAAGTTCCTCTGTGTTTACAGTAATTATGGTAATAAACTCGTGCGCAAAGTTAATATTTTCACTCAGAATGAATGGATGAGCCGGTAGCGCACCAAAGCAGGGTGCGCGCACACACAAATACCGACACACAATCACTCGTTCTTTGCGTGATAAACACATTTTATTACTATTCTTACTTAGGATTTTTTCCTCACTCATATTATATTAAATTCATTATTTTCCTGAATCTAGAAATAATTTCTGATCGCGCAGGGATCAAACAAACATGTCCTTCACACATGCAGGAAGTAATTTGCATCTGTTTAACATATGTAAATGAAGGCGTGTCAGGGGAGGTGTCTCACGTGCGCTCAGTTCCACGTTGATTGTGATGTACAAAAGGAATGTGCGTGGATTCAGGTGTACGCACAGTTTGATACATCTGGATTTTTTTGTGCGTACACACTTTTCTGGATTTGACCGTACGTCACTTTTCAGTAGGAAATCCACGCAAGTCTTTGTACATGAGGCCTCAGGGGCCTCATGTATCAACCGTGCGTGCGCACAAAAACCTTGCGTGCGTCACTATCCACGCAAAACCCTGTATGTATCAAAACTGAACTGAACGTGAATATGTGCGCATCCAAGTACATTTCCACGCCAGCCCCATGGCTGGCGTAGGCACGTTTCTGTGGTTTGTGTTCCTTTGGCGACACCTACATGTGATTCTGGAAACTGTTCATGGTGGGGTAATAATGATTATTTCCACCCAAACACACATGATGAACAATTATTACATCCACATGGACGCAATCAGAATACAACCTGCAGAAAATATAAAAAACAGAAAGACTGAATAGTTCTGCACAGCTTAAATTCTTGTTTTTTGTTCATTCTTAGCTGTTTTAGCAGTTGAAGAACGTGATGCATGATGGGGCAAGACCACATTCCTCTGTTACAGGGTATATTTAATGAAAACAACGTTTATCTTTATTTTTAATTCATTCCAGATTTAAAGAACACAAGAAAACTATTTAAGAAAAACCACAAGAAATCCTCTTTTGCCTTCATTTCATATATTGTTTCATTTCATGTTGTTCATTCTAAATAGTTTTCTTGTGTTCTTTAAATCTGGACTGAGTAAAAAAAAAAAAAAACATTGTACCATGCGGGATTCAAACTCATGACCTTTGGGACTAAAGGCAGGCATGCTAACCACTGCTCTATCAATGAATGTTAGACAACTGGGTCAACTTTTCATTTAAAAGTGGACGGTTCGTTGTGCGCTGAGTGTCCCAAACAAAACCTTTTTCTGTGCCCCTCTACGTCACTCAGAAGTGTCTAAAGTTCACAGTCCGTGAAGTTCCTCTTTTTTCCACGTTTCGACATGATTTGCAAAAGAGCAAAGACGACATTCCTAACGTGCAGGACATATTTAAATGAATTTGCATATTTATATGGAGGCGTGTCAAAGGCGGAGTTGGCCACTCTCTCATGTGCGCTCAATCCCACGTTGGTTGTGACGTACAAAAGGAATGTACGTGGATACCGGCGTATGCACAGTTTGATACATCTGGATTTTTTTGTGCGTAGGCAGATTTCTGGATTTGACCGTGCGGCACTTTTCAGTAAGAAATCCACGCAAGTCTTTGTACATGATGCCCCAGGGGCCTCATGTATCAACCGTGCGCACGCACAAAAACATTGCGCACGTCACTTTCCACGCAAAGTGGCGTATGTGTCAAATCTGATATGAACGGGAATATCTGCGCATCCACGTACAAATCCACGGCTGCTCCCCTGCTTGCGTACGCACGTTTCTGTGGTTATATTTCCTTTGGCGACACTTACAGGTTATTCAGAGAAACTGTGTCCATGATATGAAAATAATCATAAATCCCACCAAACACACATGATTAACAATTATTACATCCACATGGACGCAATTAGATGAGTGGATATAAAAGCATGCGCCAAATAGTGGCAACGATATTGACAACAATGAGATGTGATTTCTTTAAATAAGAAGTTAACCAAGCTGTACCAACACGCCTACGTTTAGGTCAGTGTGTAGCGCGGTTGCCTTTAGTTCCAAAGGTCATGAGTTCGAATCTCGCATGGTACAACGTTTCTCTTTTTTTTTTTTCGTTCCAGATTTAAATACACATGAAAACTATTTACAAAACAAGAAATCGTCTGCTTCCTTTCATTTCATGTATTGTTCTATTTCTTGTTGTTTTATTAAATAGTTTTCCTGTGTTCTTTAAATCTGGAATGAAAAAAAAAAACGTTGTACCAAGGGGGAGTCGATCTCACGACCTTTGGGACGAAGGGCGGGCGCGCTCACCACTAACCTATACAGGCATGTTAGAGCAGATGGGTCAACTTCTTGTTTAAAAGTGGATGGTATGTTTTGCGCTAGGCGTGCCGAATAAAACCTTTTTCCGTGCTTCTCTGCCTCACTCAGAAGTGATTCCTGTTCACAGTCCGTGAAGTTCCTCTTTTTTCCACGTTCCGACATGATTTGCAATGGAGCAGAGACGACATTCCTGTCGTGCATGGCATATTTGAATGACTTTGCATATTCATACGGAGGCGTGTCAAAGGCGGAGTCGGCCACTCTCTCATGTGCGCTCAGTTCCACGTTCATCGTGATGTACAAAAGGAATGTGCGTGGATTCAGGTGTACGCAGGGTTTGATAAATCTGGATTTTTTTGTGCGTAGACACTTTTCTGGATTTGTCCGTACGTCACTTTTCAGTAAGAAATCCACGCAAGTCTTTGTACATGAGGCCCCAGGGGCCTCATGTACAAAGACTTGCGTAGATTTCTTACTGAAAAGTAACGTACGGACAAATCCAGAAAAGTGTCCACGCACAAAAAAATCCAGATTTATCAAACTGTGCGTACACCGGAATCCACGCACATTCCTTATGTACAACACAATCAACGTGGAATTCAGCGCACATGAGAGAGTGGCCGACTCCGCCCTTGACACGCCTCCGTATGAATATGCAAAGTCATTCAAATATGCCATGCACGACAGGAATGTCGTCTCTGCTCCATTGCAAATCATGTCGGAACGTGGAAAAAAGAGGAACTTCACGGACTGTGAACAGAAATCACTTCTGAGTGAGGCAGAGAAGCACGGAAAAAGGCTTCATTCGGCACGCACAGTGCAAAACAAACCATCCACTTTTAAATAAGAAGTTGACCAAGCTGATCTAACATGCCTGTATAGCTTAGTGGCGAACGCGCCCGCCCTTCGTCCCAAAGGTCGTGAGATCGACTCCCGCTTGGTACAATGTTTTTTTTTTCATTCCGGATTTAAAGACCACAGGAAAACTATTGAATGAAACAACAAGAAATAGAACAATACATGAAATGAAAGGAAGCAGACGATTTATTGTTTTGTAAATAGTTTTCATGTGTATTTCAATCTGGAACGAAAAAAAAAAGAAAAACGTTGTACCATGCGGGAGTCGATCTCACGACCTTTGGAACTAAAGGCAAGCGCTTTACCCACTGACCTAAACGTAGGCGTGTTAATACAGCTTGGTTAACTTCTTATTTAAAGAAATCACATCTCATTGTTGTCAATATCGTTGCCACTATTTGGCGCATGCTTTTATATCCACTCATCTAATTGCGTCCATGTGGATGTAATAATTGTTAATCATGTGTGTTTGGTGGGATTTATGATTGTTTTCACATCGTGGACACGGTTTCACAGATCACCTGTAAGTGTCGCCAAAGGAACAATAACCACAGAAACGTGCGTACGCCAACAGGGGAGCAGCCGTGGATTTGTACGTGGAAGCGCAGATATTCCCGTTCATATCAGATTTGATACATACGCCACTTTGCGTGGAAAGTGACGTGCGCAATGTTTTTGTGCGCACGCATGGTTGATACATGAGGCCCCAGGTCTGCAACAGGTTACCCAATGATTATGGCACTGAGACAACAGAGGTAACGAAAAACAGACTCTATCTGACTGCGATGGCTGGGAATCGAACCCAGGTCAACTGCTTGGAAGGCAGCTATGCTCACCACTATACCACCATCGCTACAGAAAACAAGACCATCTGGCAGCAAAAATTTGAAACTCACAGGCACAACCCGACTGTGGCTGGTAATTTCGGAGTTCTTTTATATTCAGGGATGTATTTAATTTTTTCATATGAAGCTTGGCTACTGTATCCTAGATCTTGCAAGCAGATCGCTATTTCTGGCTCTCAGTTAGCACGGTCATGGTTTTATAGTGTTTTTT
>JBBPBX010072696.1:0-18006 GCA_038048925.1 Garcialebias charrua
AATTATCCACAGAAAGAGCACAATGCAAACACACCAAACTTCCGTACACAATCCTGCATCTACGTGCAAATTAAAATCACCCAAAATTATAATTTTCTCCAGCTTGATGATAGTAGACAGCAGCTCAGTAAATTCAGATAAAAACTCTCCGGCCGCGCCGGGAGGCCTGTACACCAAAATACAATAAAACAATTTAAAAGAGCCAACTTTAATTATCTGAAGTTCAAAAGTAGAAAAGGGTGATGGTTTTACCAGTCTGCAGGGGAAAGTGTCTTGCAAACATGGTCGCTAGTCCACCTCCTCTGCGCCCTTCTCTGGAGTTGCAAGCACCGAACAGTTTCCTGGACAGAGCTCCCGCAGGTGAACAAAATCCAAACTTTGTTGCCATGTTTCAGTTAAAAACATGAAATGGAGTGATTCCTTAGTAAACAGTTCGTTCACAGCAAATGATTTGTTACTGATGGAGCGAACGTTGAGGAGGGCCATGCGCAAACATGAGGGATTATCCACTCTCGCATCCAAATCCAGCGGCACACAGATTAAGTTGCTCTTGTCAGCGAAGCGATTATGGCGAAAAAACCTCCTTTGTTGAACAGGTAGAACTCCATTCATGCAAGGTGAGTCAAATATCGATGATGGGTCATTGCAGGACCCGACAAATTCAGCTCCCCGCGACGTGTCCGACACCCAGTTGGATTGCATAATCCGCAGGCATCGTGATGAAACCCATTCACCAGCCACAGATCTGTGCGAACAAAACAATAAACACAATACAGGGTGCTCGTGCAGAGTCAACACAAACACTCTATACTCGAAAATTGCATGTTTTTGATACCTGGTGCCTAGAAAGGACTATTACTCCATATTCCTGTAATTTAGCCCAGCTTTTCACCTTCTTGCAAGACCTGCTGGAAAAGGGCCGTTCCTTTTCCACTATTAAGGTCTTTTTATCCGCTGTTTCAGCGTGCCATGAAGGATGGGGAGGCAGATCACCCGTGCCCACCCTCTCATGATCCGGTTCATGAAGGGCGTGCTGAGAAAAAGGCCTCCAAGCAGGGTTTCAGCCCCACAGTGGGACCTGTCACTCGTGCTGGACGCCCTCTGTGAGCCCACATTCGAGCCACTACAGAGTATTAAGATCAGTGATGGGAATAACGGAGTTACAAATAAACGGCGTTACAAACGGAGTTATTTTTTTCATTAACGGGTAATCTAAGTAGTTACTAAGTCTATCGTTACAACGCCGTTACCGTTACTTCCACTAAATGGGGGTGCGGTACTTTCTCTTCCGCGCGCTGGCTGTTTGTTTACTTTTTTCCTTGGTGAGGCAGAGGAGGGAGCAGAGGGGAGGAGGGGAGGGAGGGTAGGAGGTAGCAGAGCAGAGGGGAGGGAGGGGCGAAACAATAAGGATGATGCTGATTGGCTAAGTTAGAGTGTCAGTTAGAGGTCAGCCAATCAGAGGGTGAGGTCAGCTCACACACGCTGCTGCAGCTTCAAATCTGCAGAGTCCGGCAGCAATGGCGAGTCTGGAGGGAAAGTTGGCGTTTTCAAATTGGAAATACAGAAACTACTTTACTCTCCTTGAGGTAAAAGGCAAGAACGTGCATGTGAAGTGTACATTATGCCCCGGAGCGAAGTGTACGTCCGTCGTAATCTGATCTGATGAAGCATCTCTCACAACTGCAGGTAATTCAGATTTTCAGTACTGTTTTAAAAGTACTTCATATTGTTAAAACGGTTCTTTTGTTTTTAAGAAAATACTTGAAGAACCAGTTGTGTGAGGGTTTGATTTTATTTTACACTACAGAGTTAAAGCACTTGTTTTAACTGTTTACTTTTATTTATAAGAAAACACTTGAACAGTACAGTGTGTACATAGAGCTTAAAACACAATTGTTATATTATTTTGTTAAACTGTATTTTGTAATGAAGAAAACACTTGAAGTATAGTATGTCAACCAGTCATGTTCTGTTGAGGTGCAGTAAGTATTAAAAGTTTGGTGTTAAGTACCGGTCTTTGCAATTCTACTTTAAATTTGTAGTTATATCTAAACTTAAACCAACCGAACAAACAATAGTTACTTTCCCTGGTAACTAATTACTTTAATAGGGGAGTAATTCAGTTACTAACTCAGTTACTATTTGGAAGAAGTAACTAGTAACTATAATTAATTACTTTTTTAAGTAATGTTCCCAACACTGATTAAGATTGACATGCTGTCCTACAAGACCGCATTGCTCTTAGCTCTGTGCTCGGCTAAGCGTGTGGGTGATCTACACGCACGGTCAGTCCATCACCTGTGCATCCAGTTTGCTCAGGATGGGTCAAAGGTCACCCTGCGTCCAAACCCCGCATATGTGCCAAAAGTCCCGACTTTAAATTACAAAAGTCTGGGCTTTGAACTCTCTGCTTTTCCTCCTCCTCCTGTCCTGAGTGCAGAACAGAGGCGTTTAAAGGCGCTCTTCCCTGTGCGGGCCCTGAGCACTTATATGGTATATATTATATTATATATTGGGCAGCACGGTGGCACAACTGGTAGAGCTACTGCCTCTCAGTGAGCAGGTCCCCGGTTCAAATCCCAGACGGGGGCCTTTCTGGGTGGAGTTTGCATGTTCTCTTCGTGCATGCGTGGGTTTTCTCCGGGTGCTCCTGTTTCCTCCCACAGTCCAAAAACATGCATGTTAGGCTGATTGGTAACTCTAAATTGACCCTGGGTGTGAGTGAGACAGGTCCCTCTTGTAAATGAGTCCCCGTGGCTCAACGAGGCTAGCCTGTATAAATAATGGTTGAATGAATGAATGAATATGGAGAGAACCAGCAGTTGGTGCAAAACAAACCAGCTGTTCATATGCTTTGCTAAACCGGTAGCAGGCAGAGCTCTGTCAAAACAGCGCCTCTCCCACTGGATAACAGAGGCCATCTCTAGAGCATACAGCAGCAAAGGTCACCAGGTACCCAGTGGGGTACATGCTCACTCAACTCGAGGCCTAGTCACGTCTTGGGCCTTAGTTAAAGGTGTTTCAGTAGCAGAAATATGTGCAGCTGCTAACTGGGCATCTCCAAACATGTTTATTAAACACTACAGCCTGGATGTTACAACTAGTGACGTCACACAGGCTGTGCTCTCCACCAAGGAGAGGTAAACGTGTTAACGCCTGTCTGATTGAGGCTAAAGTTTGCAAAAGCATGCATTTCCAGGGCGTGTATAGTATGTTCCCATATGTCATATATTGCACCGTAGTGAACTGACTGATAAGGGAACTGGAGGTTATGCACCATAACCAATGTTCCCTGAAGGAAGGGAACAAGGTGCAACACATGTTTGCCCCTCCAATGCCCAAGCTCGGTGAAGTGCATGTTGAGACAGAACGTGATGCGTCACCGTCTCTTATACCGGGGGGCGGGGCCCCCTGGTGACGTTGACGCTCACTTGCCTTAAAAGGCGTGATTGATTCAGGTGAACCGCGCGGGGGCGCAATTTCCATATGTCATATGTTGCACCTTGTTCCCTTCCTTCAGGGAACATTGGTTATGGTGCATAACCTCCAGGTTCTAATGACTGAGGCTTCCTTTTGGCTTTACGACTCACTTTATCACTTTTCCAATCCAACAAGCTCAATTGCACAGAATGATTTCTCAACAAGAAACATTTTTGTCAGTATTGTTTTAATGAAACTTTCCTCTGAAAGACACCCCAGCCCCCCACCACCTGCTTCAGTTTCTTAACATAGAAAGGAAGAACAGCAGTACAGTACAAAGCAGGCACGAGCTGAGGGGATGAAACTGGGATGAATCCATGAACAAACACACTGACACCTTGAGGAGCGCAGACTCAAAGCCTGATGTGCTCTTGCAGTTCACTCAGGTGCAGCTCTTTGCTGACAAACGCCATCTGCCCGGGCAAGGTGCAAAATTGTGTTTTGTTTGCATTTTTCATGAACATATGCTGAAATAGTCCCTCATGTCTGATGTATCCACGCTTGCAGGATCTTGGATATGGACTTGCACACACCCATGCATACATCCCATGAAATAAATAACAATACAGCACTGTATGTACAAGACTCCCTCAAGAGAGCAGCAAAGCAAAATGTACATGTGATCAGAAAAATTCATTGACAGTCAACACACAAGTTGCAGTATCTATAAAATGCTTAGCCCTGTAATTAAACTGTTAAAAACAAACTCCTGAAGCCACTGAGTGAAAGATATCAGGAGATTCCAGCATTAAGCAAAGAGTCTAATAATTATGCATTTTAACCAGTGTAGAAGTGGTCCATACATTCCCAGTATCACCAGACCAACTATTCTAAACCACTTCCATACAGAAATAAAGGCAGCACTCACACATTTATATCATCCATGAGCCCACAGTGAAGAAACACACAAACCAAGCCATGGGCGTACAAACATTTTAGAAATGCAAAGTTAGCAAAATTAGAAATAACTCTTCAAATTCACATCAAAGCCAGGTCCTACCATTTTTGTAAGTACAATGGGATTATGACTGGTAGAAACAGACCCAAACCAGCAGAATGAAAAGTCCATGTGGCTCTCGGATCTGGATTTCAGGAAGAAAAATAAACTTAAAGTGTGTTTTATTCCCCTATCTGACCTTGGGAAACTCACCAATGTTGCACAAGATTAAGATGAACTAAGAATCCTTTTTAATTTGTATTTTGTTCATGTAAAAGGTCAGCCTGTATTTAATGTTTTGGCAAACTTGAAAATTAATTTCTGCCCTTTGGAGCTTAATTAAATAACATCTCAATTTTTTATCTCAACCTTGAAGACTCACCCTCATTTTTAGACCTTGAAAATATAACAGGGTTGTGCAAAGTCAGCTTAATAGAAACTTGTTGATATGAGGACGTACAGGCACATCTAAAAGATTAAAATATTATTAAAAAGTTCCATTTATTTTTGTCAATCATTTCAGAAAGTGAAACTCATATACTTTGTATTACATAGATCCATTACACATAGAGTGAAACATTTCAAGCCTTTATTTCTTGTAATTTTAATTATTATGGCTTACACATAATAAAATTAAGAAAAATTCAGTGTCATGCAGCTGCCAGAGTCTTAACTGGAGTAAGTGGGAGAGATCGTATCTATCCAGTTTTAGCTTCTCTCCACTCGAATCCAGAATTGATTCAAAATCTTACTTCTAACATAGCTCTCAACAACCTAGCTCCATCTGATATTACAGATCTTATTGTTTCATATCTTCCTAACAGAGCACTTCACTCTCAGACTGCAGGTTTACTCGTGATTCCTAGTTTCCAAAAACAGAAATGGAGGAAGATCTTTCAGTTTTCAGGCTCCTCTCTTGTGGAACCAACTTCCAGTTTCTGTCCATGAGGCTGACACATTGTCCAGTTTGAAGACTTGGATTAAGACTTTCAGGCTTAGACTACTAGAGGACAAATTGACCTCATGTCCTTAAATTAATTGTTACAATTAAATAGTTTTCATTCTATATTATTTCTATCTTAACATGTGATTCTTGACCTGCCGTTGTCTGTTCCTACCAAACCCAGCCGGTCGAAGCAGATGGCCTCTTGTTCTGAACCTGGTTCTGCTAAAGGTTTCTTCCTCATGAGGGAGTTTTTCCTTTCCACTGTCGCCTTCATGTTTGCTCAAGATGAGAGTTCTGTGATGGGGTTAAACTCAAAGCAGTCTGCTCCTCAGATAAATAATGTTAAATAATTATTTTTATATATGAATACCCTGATGCATGCTCAATAATCCAGGTAGAAAAATCCAAAAAAGCTAAGTCTGGTCCTCTGGACATTCAAAAAACAAAACAAAACAAAGCAAAAAAAAAAAAAACTGTAGAAACATTTCGTCTTTCGTCCGAAAGACTTCCTCAGTCTGAGAAGCTGAGTTCAGCTCAGTCTTATAAATAGCACCCTCCCACAGTGGATCAACCATATATGAATGTATATATGAATGTTACTGTTCAGTGCCCTGAGATGACATCTGTTGTGACTTGGCGTCATATAAATAAACTGAATTGAAAATTGTCTCAGAAAATTAGAATATTCCACAGTCAGCTTTTGGTACCGCTGTCAGTGTGTCAGGAGCCAAGTCCTGCTGGAAAAGGAATCATCTCCATGAAGCTTGGCAGCAGAAGGAAGCATGAAGTGTCTAAAATGTCCTGGTAGATGTGGACTTCAGAAAACACAGTGGACCAACATCAGCAGAGGACATGGACCCAAACCATCTCTGACTGTAGAAACTTCATCCTGGACTTCAAGCAACGTGGATTCTGGACCTCTCCACTCTTCCTCCACACTCTGGGACCTTGATTTACTAATGACATGAAAATTTGCTTTCATCTGAAGAAGACATTGGACCACTGAGCAACAGTCCAGTTCTTCTCCTCCTCAGCAGGTAAGACACTTCTGACATCCTCTCTGGTTCAGGAGTGGCTGGACTTGAAGAACGAGACATTTCATGTCCACGAGTTAATCAGCTGATCAGGGTGTGACACCAGGAGTTTACAATATTGAACCTTTGTCACAAAAGTCTAATTTTCTGAGAGAGCCCATTTTGTTTTCTCATTATTTTTAAGCCATAACCATCAAAATTACAATAAAGGCCTGAAATATTTTACTCTATGTGTAATGGATCTATGAGTTTCACTTTCTGAAATAACTGATAAACGAGATTTACCACTATATTCAAAATTTTAATGCACCTCTATTAGTCGCCATTAAAAAAAGTCATCTGAAGCCCTACCAGTGTCTATCCAGTTTAGACACAGATAAATCCAGTGACAGCATTGTTCCTCATTTCCTAGTATTTCAGAAACTTGGAAAACATATCAGAGAAATCACAATAATAATGAGCTAAATTAAAAACATTCAGGAGAGCACCTCTCTGACTCACTGGGAATCTTACACATTAGAAATCCAGGTGTGTATTTTCAATGGTAGCACGCTCCATGAAGTGCTAATTAAGGCAGTCTTGGTCCACACAGTTCCTTCAATCAGAACTGGCCTCATAGTTTCTTGGCAGTCACCTGAAACTCGTTGCTCTTGAGATGAGAAACTCGAGCTAGAAATGAACCCTATTGTACCACGCTGGTCCTACTACAAACATACCATGTGAAATAAATGAAGCAAAACGTGGCATTTCAAAAGCTCCATACAAAGAAACTACCTCATCAGTTTTGCTTGCAAAGGCCATTCATTTGCTGTATGCAACTTTTCATGTAAGCAAACATTGTAAAAATGGTTTTTACTAAACATCAGTACTGAAGGGTTTGACATGCCGCTTGTGTTTGTAAAAAGTAATGTCTTGTATGGATAAAATTGTATAGGTATTATACATGGTACCTATTACAGGTGTGTGTTGGAGGGAGAAGGTCCACACATAGAAACTCAGAAAACCTCAGAGCCCAGGCTGGAAAAATAATTAGACTTTGCAGACAATGTCAATCCTGGAGAAGGCCTCAACTTCACCAGAAAGGTCACTGTCCAAAGGTCACTTTCCTCTTGGTATTCACCAATGGTAACAGATGAAGAACGGGCGATCTCTGGTAGGAGATAAAATGTCCTTCCATTTGTTGAGACCACCTCAAAGTACCAACTTACTTTAAACATTTTTAGTCCACAAATCTCAGATAAGTTTTACAAAACTTCTCTTTTAAGTTTAATCTAAATTTAGATGAACAATTTCTTCTCAAAGTTCAAAGGCTATATTATCTTGAATTTTCCCCTTTAATATTACCAGTCTGCAAATAAGCATATGCTACTGCTGTTTTATTACAAGACTACAAGGGCAAAAGCAAACAATGCCCCAGGGACCCATCCCTGCCTGATGCCCTCAATAAGTTTTATGCACGTTTTGATGATCCAAACAGACCAACTAGCACCAGACTCACCTCATCACCAGACGAGGAGCACCTCAAAGTGACCGCAGCAGAAGTGAGAGGCAGTCTCAGAAGGATCAACCCTCATAAAGCTACGGGTCCAGACAACATCCCAGGGAAAGTTCTGAAGGAATGTGCGGACCAGCTCTGTGAGGTGCTGGCTGACATCTTCACCACCTCACTTGCACTGGAGTCAGTTCCCACCTGCCTGAAGACCGCCACCATCATCCCAGTCCCAAAAAGCTCCACAGTGACTGGTCTGAATGACTACAGACCGGTGGCTCTCACCCCGATAGTCGCTAAATGTTTTGAGAAACTGGTCATGTCCCACATCAAGACAACCGTCAACATCAACGAGGACCCTCATCAATATGCATACCGTGAGAACCGATCAACAGAGGACGCCATCTCCTCCGTGGTCCACACTGCTCTCACCCACCTGGATCAGAAGGACTCATACGTGCGTCTGCTCTTTGTGGACTTCACATCTGCCTTCAACACCATGATCCCCCAAACTCTGATAGACAAACTATCCACACTTGGACTAAGCCCCTCTATTTGTAACTGGGTCTTAGACTTCTTAACAGACAGACCACAGTCCGTGAAGATCCACAACTTCTCCTCCTCCACCATCACCCTCAGCACTGGCTCTCCTCAGGGATGTGTGCTGAGCCCTCTTCTGTTCACTCTGCTCACATATGATTGTACAGCCACACATCCAGGCTGTCATATTGTTAAGTTTGCAGATGATACAGCTGTGGTGGGATGCATCACAGATAATGATGAATCCAGCTACAGACAGGAGGTGGAACATCTGGAGAGCTGGTGCAAAGAGAACAACCTTCACATGAATGTGAAGAAGACGAAGGAGATGATTGTGGACTTCAGAAGGAACAAACACACCCACACCCCACTGTATATAGGTGGATCTGCGGTGGAGGTGGTCTCCAGCTACAAATACCTGGGTGTACACATGAATGATAACCTCAGCTGGAGCAATAACACCACCAGCCTGATCAAGAAAGGTCATCAGAGACTCTACTTCCTCAGACGGCTGAGACGAGCCGGTCTGAGAAGCCCAGTCCTCACCTCGTTCTACAGGTGTGCAGTGGAGAGCGTCCTGTGCTCCAGCATCAACGTGTGGCATGGAGGCTGCACAGTTGCAGAGAGAAAAGCTCTACAGAGAGTGGTGAAGGCTGCACAGAAGTCTGTGGGAGTCAGTCTCCCCACCATCACAGACATTTACACCTCCAGATGCAGAAAAAGAGCCACCTGCATCATGAAAGACCTCACTCACCCAGCACACTCACTCTTTGCACCACTCCCCTCGGGACGGAGGTTGAGGAGCATCAAATGTAGAACCACTAGACTGAGGAACAGCTTCTACCCTGAGGCTGTCAGACTCATGAATAAATAAATAATAAGAATAAACACTGCAAAATGTCACATCATACTGATACTGATCTGTTTCTTGTTGCTGCGTTCATCTGTGACCATCTGCTCATGTTCGTGCTGCTGTTTATAATGATGTTTTTCTACTACATTAGGGCTTAGTGTATTACTAGCTGATGTGATGTCTCTCTTAGTTAATCCTAGATGTTATTATTGTTTTTCTCTTGCATTTGTTGTTGGATGTAACTGGGACCCTGTGTACATAATCTCGTTTTCAACACATGTACTACATGCGGTGCAAATGACAATAAATTCTCTCTGACTCTCTGACTCTCTGACTCTTATACTAAATTTTGAATAAACGTTACACGAATGGTGTCTAATGTAAACCAGTGTTTGTGTGTTTTAATATAAATAAGATTACAACATGAAAATAACTAATATACTGTACTTTACAGATGAAAGGTAATTTCATCTCCTACCAGAGATTGCCCATTCTTCGTCAGTTACCACTGGTGGATACCAGGAGGAAAGTGGCCTTCCTGGTGAATAGGTATAGGTATATATACTGTACTGTATATATAAAGTGGTATAGGTAAAGACATTTGTTGACATTCTGCCTTTTGTCCCTAATACAACTAACTTCTTTACTGAGAACTTATAATTTGATTACTAGGAAATAAGAAAATAATAGACCCAAAAATAAAGATAGAAATAGCATAATTGTAATAACACAAACAGAAGCCGAAATAAATAACATAAAACAGCAGTAGCATCACCATTAAAACAAAATAAAACATATATTCAAAAAAACACTATACACAATAGCTAGCAGCTAAGTCAAGTTTAAAAATTAAACTCCAGTGTTAGTTTCTAAAAGTGAGGTTCAGTTAAATTAAACGTACTGTGCATGTGAGACGAACAAGGCAACGTGACGTGAGGTGTTCAAAGAACCAGCATCCAGATAACTGAGTGACAACCATCAACGGAAATGCTCCCTATATAGGTTCACTTCAAATTATTCTAACATGCACATTAGCTGAGCTATAAAGCTACTTGTTTGATATTAACTTATTGAAGAAATACGGAGTACAAATCCAGTGGAAAAAATGTCCCTGCGATCTTGAACGCTCCACACTGCAGCACACGGAGAGCTTTCAGTTCTCGTTTTACGCCACAGGCAAACTTTTACAAAGTTCTGGACAGAGGTTCACAGCCCGAGGGTGGAAGAGCATCACACATCATGATGTGGGATCTGCAGCCATGGAAGGAAGCCCAGTCTGTGCAACCCTCCATGCTTCTGTGTTGTAGACGTTGTACGTCTCAAAGTCTATCGCTGGACTGTCGCCAAGAAGAAATGCATGTCTTTGGAGTGTGCCTACATGGATGAGGGTGTGTGTGTTTGTGCCTCCTTTTTAATGTTCATGTCTTTTTATGTGTGTGTGTCACTGTCCAGGATAAGTGGGGTAGTGTGGTGGGATGTGTGTGTGTGGATGGGGCTGTGCTTGTGTGTTGGTCAGGGGTAGAGTGGTGTGATGTTCAGGTGACAGATGGGTGGACAGAAGTAGTTCGTTCTCTGAGGCATCACCTGCAGACAGAGCAGAAACAGAGCTGGAAAAATACTTTTCACAGTTTCCATCCCACTCATGATCTAAACTGCATTATCTTCACAGAAGAACAATTCATTTTTGAGAGCTAGTAGGGACGGACATACAGTGTTGACCATCCGTACAATTCGAGACTAATATGACAAAAAGCACATCACATTTCTGACAAGAAAGAACAATTTATTTAGAAACAGGTGGTAAAACAAACCACGTAAGGGAGATGCAAGTAACTATGAGTCAAATGTTAGAGCAACTGTCCACGGAGGTGAACACAAAAAGCATGCTGGAGTATTTAACGTGCAGAAAGTGTTTAATCTGGGAGGAATGTCCTGATGCTAATTAAGAACGTGCTGTTTAAAAGACTGAGTCTGTTGCAGGGCCTCAGACAGAAGAAGTCTTTTGTATAAAAGATGAAACATCACAACAAAGAAGAATCCGTCCAGAGGACCTGACTCAGTCTTGTTAGATTTTTCTGTCTGGATTGTTGAGCAGCATCAGGACATTTTGTCCTAAAAGCTGTAAAATGGTTCTTACAACAAAGAGAATATGATCTCCATGATAAGCATAAACTAAGCCACTTATGAGAATAAGACAGGGACATGTCTCCAGTCCATTACAGGGACACAAAGAGACAAACGAGACAAACAATTCACTCTGCACTCACACCTAGAGACGACTTAGTCACCAATCAGCCTGTTGAATATTTTCTTTGACTGACTTCGAATGACGAAAAAAAGAGTCGGGCGGAATATTCAGATGAACTTTAGTGAAATAAAGGTGATGAACGAATCATACGTACAGATACATAACTGAGGGTCGAACAGAATCCTCAGAAAAACTGAAAACCGTTGTTGCTATGGCAACAACAACAAACCAAGCAGAAAGCAGAGGAGGCGGACTCAGCCGTTAACTGCCGCTCAACCGTTACAAAACATCATGGGATATGTAGTCCGCTTTCAGCCTGATACCAACTACAAACGTCAACCAAATCAATGTAGCAAACAGCAACAAAATATATAGTTACTGATATTAAATTATAATATCCTAAATAACAAATCCCAAACAAATTCTCAACATCTGGTGAACAGCAACAAAATATAGTTACTGATATTAAATTATAATATCCTAAATAACAAATCCCAAAGAAATTCTCAACATCCTCCCCCCCGATAAACAACAGTTTATCTAAATTTCCAAAGGATATAGCAGCTGGATTGGTCGCCGCCAAACAGTTCCAGCTGTCGTGCGTACAGCGCACGATCTCACCAGTCCGTCACGTCCTGGAAACAGTTCTTGAATTCTTCCCAGCTTCCAACTCTGCCTCGGAATCTTGTCCTCTCCAATGAGCACTACATCCCCCACCTGAAGTTTGGACGGCGTTGGTGAGTCACACCGATGCGCTGATTTTAAGTCCAACAAGTATTCCTTCCTCCATCGATTCCAGAAGTTGGTGATGAGTCTTTGCCTGTAGCGCCATCTCCGGGTCATCTCTTCCTTGACTGCTGTCGGATGTTTATTATCAGCTGAGAAAACTCTTGGAGGCAAACTAGTCAGTCTTTGGCCCACTAAAAAATGTGCAGGTGTCAGAGGCTGCGGTTCATCCACATCATTGTGCACATAAGTTAGAGGTCTGGAATTTATTATAGCTTCTGCTTCAGTAAGAGTTGTCCACATTTCTTCGAAACTTAGTTTTGCTCTGCCGAGTACCTTTCGTAAGATTGTCTTTACTGACCTGACGAGTCTCTCCCAGAATCCACCCCACCAGGCTGCTCGTTCTGCAATGAACCTCCAAGTGATGCCCTTGTCGGAAAAAAGGGTTTGCAGCTGTGGATCTTTAATGCTCTCCCATAGCTTCTTTAAATCCTGTTCAGCTCTCTTGAATGTCATGGCGTTATCTGAGTAGATCACTTTACACAAACCTCTTCTTGAGATGAATCTTTTTAGAGCCAACAGAAAGGTTTTTGTGGAGAGATCTGAAACTAGCTCTAAATGGACTGCTCTAGTTACAGCACAGGTGAACAGGGCAACATATGACTTCTTCATGGAGCTTTGTTCCTTTACATAGAGCGGCCCAGCAAAGTCCACACCTGTGACCTCGAATGGTGGGGATTCTATGATTCTGTTTTTTGGCAGTGGTGCAGTAGTCTGTTGTCCCGCTTTGGCATTGAATTTCTTACAAAATGTGCATCTTGACACAACCTTCTTGACTACTTGGCGTGCTCTCACAATCCAATATCTTTCCCTAGTTTGCACTAGAGTGTCTCGTACACCTGCATGCATCAGTTTCTCATGTTGACTCTGCACCAACATTTCTGTGTATCTGTGATGACCAGGTAAAATCCATGGGTGTCTTTCTCTGTATGAAAGTTCGGATTGTTGCAGCCTTCCTCCAACAGAAAGCAGCTCATCTTCATCTAGAAATGGTTTCAGTTCTCGAATTTTAGAGTCAGCGTTAGGGTATTTATCTTGCTTCAGCATTTCAATTTCTGACTTGAAACATTGGTTCTGAGTCACCTTTATCCAGTGATTTTCTGCCCTTTCCAACTCTTCTGTTGTCAGCTCACCACTGATTTTTGCACTGAAACGGGCATTTGTGATAAATCTCCATACCCAGGCTGTCACTCTGAGCACTTTCCTTAACTTGCTGTATTTTTCCAGCTCTAATATTGGTTTTAAGTACTCTGCATCTTGAGTGACCAAGTGTACTGCAACCTGGTGTTTGGCTCTCATTTCAGATTTCACCTCGTTTTCCTGCACCGGTTTCTGAATGCTTTCTGACTGATCAGGTAATGTTAGTCTGCCAGGCCCATGCCACCATAATGTGCTCTGGATCAGTGCTTGAACAGACAACCCTCTGGTGGGAAGATCGGCTGGATTGACTTTTCCTTGGCAATGCGACCATGCCTGTGGATCTGTTAGAGACTGGATTTCTGTAACTCTATTGGCCACAAACTGCTTCCACCTGCTGGCAGAACTTTGAATCCAATGTAACACTATCATAGAGTCTGTCCATAAATGTAACTGGTTTTGGTCTAGTTGGAGAGCTTTAATGAGCGTGTTTCCAAACCTTGCTGCTATTACGGCTCCCATTAGCTCCAGCCGGGGCAGTGTCATCCTTTTGAGTGGAGCCACCCTGGACTTGGATGCTACCAGACTCATTATCATTTCCCCTTCCTTAGCCCTTCCTTGCAGATAAGCGACTGAACTGTAGGCACGTTCACTTGAGTCACAAAACACATGTAACTTTACATCCTGACTGTTCAGTTGTTGCATGTCTATTTTGTGCCATCGTGGGATTGTCATCTGGTGTAATTGAGGGAGCTCTGAACACCACTGCTGCCACTTTTTGGACAAATCAGGTGGCAGTTCTTCATCCCACTTTATTCCTCTCTCCCACATTTCTTGAAACAAACACTTAATTCTGATGGTGAAAGGGGTCAAGAAGCCTAACGGGTCGAATATGCGAGTAGACGACTGCAGGACACTTCTTTTTGTGTTCCTTTTCTCCTTTAAAATGTCCAGTAGTTGTCTGAAGTCGAACACAAACTCATCTGTTACTGGCCTCCACACTAAACCCAGGACCTTTAGCACTGACCCACATCAAGAATCAAGAAGGTTTATTAACATTGCATCAATTTTCACCAATTACAACGTAAATATGTAGTTGCAGCATCCAGTAGATAGAATGAGTGCAAAAAGCTGCAGCAAAACAAAGCACATGACATGTTTTATCAACACACGATATGTTTATCAACACACGATATGTTTATTCAACACATGATATGCTCTTAGCGCGGCCAGGCCCAATCTGTCCCCAGATGAAGGTCAAAAGCAGGAAAACAGGCAGAAACACTGGGATTCACAGCATTGATATTAAAAAAAGATGAATCACATTTTGTCTTCAAGACACCGCGTGATCCAGTAAAAACCATATCAAAGAGCACATTTAGTTACAATAACAAAGGAGAGACGGCAGGCAAGGAGATTGAGTCTATGATTAATTTCAGACAAACACAGAGTTCAGCAGATGTGCAGCTGGGTGTTATCTGAAGCTTCACAGAAATCTCTGGGGAGGGGGAGGGGGGGGGCTCTTCAGCTCCTCACTCTAGGAGAATGGATTCCCACAGCCTGCTTTTCAAGGACATGTGCAGAAGCCAGATAATGTTCTTGTTTGTTATCCAATAGACCACAGTGTTCTTTTCCACTGCCGCCTCCAAGTCTGTGGTGCTGTTTCACGGCCGAAAGAAATCCAAATATGTGGTTCTGCTCTGCCCCGCTTCATGAACTTCCACCTGTCCCTTGATTGATCCGGGGTGGCTGCAAACAAGTCCCAAAACGGACAGCAGGTGCACGGTGGTCCACCACTGCACCAATCGTGCGATTGAGCTCATACAGCAGCTGGGATGAGGAGCTCACGGCCCGGTTCAGAGAATTTTGCTGATCAGGCAGTGCCGACAGCGCTCTGATAGCCGCCGAAGCCTCCCTCAGCTTCCGATAACAAACAACTCCGCTTACGCCAAAAAACAGAGCAGTTGCTACCAATAATCCAATAATCCACAAATCCTCCACGTCCTCCACACTCAGAACGGACAGACACATGGGCTGCCACTGACCCCACGAGTCCAGCACGTATCCAGCCGCGTGTGTGTCGGAGGGACAGACAGCTTCTCCTGGCACGGTCCGCTTCGTGGAAAAAATCTTATCCATTGAAGAAACAGCCCAATTGATTAATTCCATATTGGTTCGAGTGAGCGCTGAAGGGTCGCAGACGAGACGAAAAGCAAGCAGGGAGTAGGAAAAACTTAGGGAGGGAAGAGCAGAAAGATATGCGACCTGCCTTGCCGAGTGCCGGAAGTAGTAACTTTAGCACTGACCCACATGTCTCTGGTTGTGTGGTGCTATCCATTGAACTTCCTTGCCACATTTCTTTGAGCTCAGCCGAGTTTGTTGTCCATTTACATAACTCCATTCCTGCAGCAGCCATGATGTTCTTGGTTGTGGTAGTTACTGTGAAGGCCTCTTTCAACTCACTTGAACTTGAAATGAAGTCATCTACATAGAGAGATGAATTGATGGTTTCTACCACTTCTGGTTGTTCTGAACGGTATTGTCTCAGATGTTTCCTTATAGTAGCAGCTAGTAAGAATGGGCTCGATGAAGCTCCGAACACCACTCTTGTCATCCTGAGCACAAGCAAATGTTCATCTGTGTCATCTGTAGGTGGTCCTGAGAACCACAAGAATCTCACTGCATCCCGGTCTCTTTCTGATAGCGATATTTGCAGAAATGCCTTTTTAATGTCCGCCATGTAGGCAATATGATGCAGCCTGAACTTGAGCAGAACATTCATCAGGTCCGGGTTTAAGTTAGGACCTGTTATGAGGCAATCATTCAGGGATGGGCTTCCTTCTTCGTGAGAAGAGGCATCAAACACAACTCTTAGCTTTGTTGATGCCTTATCTTCCCTTATCACTGCATGATGAGGTAGATAGTATGTCACCTTGCTTTCAGCCATTTCCTCTCTTGGCACCTCCTCAGCCATTCCTTCATTTAGGTAGGTTTCCACTACTTCTTGATACCTGCTGTATAGCACAACATCTTTCTTTAGTTTTCTTTTCAAACTCATCAGTCTTTGTTTTGCAATGCGGTAATTGTCTTGGAGGGGTGGGTGTGCTTGTTGCCATGGTAACTGCACCCACTACACAGCTGCTTCAGACTGCTGCCATCAGGAAGGAGACTGAGGAGTCTCCAGGCTCGAACCAGCAGACTGAGAGACAGCTCTGTTCATCAGGCAGTCAGAATGCTAAACACTCTGCCTGCTCTGCCTCCCCTCCCATTTGAACTGCCTTAACACTAAAACTTTCTCACATACTATCACTCAACACAAAGTTTTTAACACTAGACTCTGTGTCACCAAACGGGTTTTCACTAAACTCTCGGTCATGTGCTCATACAGTTTGCACTACTTCTCATACTTGCACTAATGTCTGTATTACATCACTGCCTATAATCATAATACTGTTTACATTCTCTGTTTACATTTATTAATACTGTTTACTTTTATTACTACTGCTTACATGTAATTACTACTGTTTACATTTATTTACACTACTCTAATATCTACACCACTGCTGGTACATATACAGTGTGCTCTGAACGGTCTTATTTAGGGATGCCCAATGTGCCTTACTGCATATGCCACTTTTTGCCTCTACAACAACATCAACTACTACCTCATACATATACTGTGTACATTGACTCATACGCTGCTTTGCCACTTTGCAAATGTCAATGCTAGAAACCTTTAGTTTATTTTAGTTATACTTTTTATACTCTTTTTTTATACCACTATGCAAAAAAAAACTCAGGACAGTGTTAGTTTTACTATTTTTATGCTTATGTCTATTATTATATGTTTCAGTGTTTCAATGTTTAGATGTTTACTGTTGCACCGAGGGACTGAGAGAAACGCAATTTCGGTCCTGTGTATGTCCTGCACTGTACATATTGCAGATCTGACAATAAAGTTGACTTTGACTTTGACTTTTTAACGTCCATCTTTAAAGGTGGAAGTTTCTTCAAACCATTGCAACACTTCCAGATCTTCTGGGCTCTCTTGCTTCTCACTTGTGATTCCTAGGGACTCAATCTCCCAGAATGCATGGAGCTGTTTGTCCATCTGGAAGTCTTCCTTAAGCTGAATGTGCATGCATGTTGTTTCTGACAAACTGGACATTATGACTGGGCCTTGGACCGCCCAGCCAAAGGCACTTTCAAGAGCCACCAAACTCTCAGTTAATCTTTCTATACGGCCTGTTACTACTTGCCAGTAATAATCAGAGCCGATTAGCACAGAAAGTTCAGGTTTATCTTTTCCAGGGAAATCTGCGATTTGGAGACCTCGCCTTTCCATTTCATTGCGTACATGTTCGCCTGGAACTTTCATCATTGCTGCACAGACCTTCTGTGTCACTACTGCTTCTATCTCAATGATCTGTCCTGTACCCCACACATTTTTTAAACATAGTTTCACTGTGTTACGTTCAACTGGGGTGGGAGCTGAAGAGCCAAATGTATGGAGCATAAGTGTCCCTTGCTTTGTGACAGGTAGTTGCAGTGCTCTT
>JBBPBX010072698.1:0-18005 GCA_038048925.1 Garcialebias charrua
ATATATATATATATCTATATATCTATCTATCTATCTATCTATCTATCTATATATATATATATATATATATATATATATATATATATATATATATATATATATATATATATATATATATATATATATATATATATATATATATATATATATATATATATATATATATATATATATGATGTAGAATGATGAACAGAAATTCTACCATTGCTGTTCATCATTCTTTAGTTAGTAGCAGGTCACTTATGTAAATGAGCCCTCGAGGCTCAATGAGATTTACCTGACTAAATAAAGGTTGAATGAATGAATGAATATATATATATACAGTATATATACATAAAAAAATTAAGGTTCATTGATAAACTTCATCAACTCGTTTAAAAGTTCTTTTCTTTTAATTGAGGATTTTTGGGATTGAAATTGCCCCAAGGCCACACCCTGCCACAGATCTTTGGAGGACACCCCGCGTGGAGATGGTCTTCATCTGGTCTCCATGGGTCAGTCCTCAGTGCTGGTTGATCACCTTCGGTCTCACGCAGGTGCAACCCACTGAGATGAGTTTGGACTCCAGGCGGTGCCTGGCCCTGGCGTCTTGACTCGCCTCAGAACCAGCACCTGATGCAGAATGGGACGGGACTCCAGGCCCCCGTCCTCCAGTCCTTGGTGGTCCAGGCAGGTTTTGAGCAAACAGTGAGCCTGCGACAGCGCATGAGGGAACATGTTGTCATCCCTGGAGATGCTGAGGACAGAGAGGAGACGAAAACTGTTAACAGGACTCTGAGCTTCATGAAGGACAACACACTGAGGAGCTGAAGCCTCACTTGTAGGTCCACGGTGAGATGGAGTCGCTGGCCAAAGAACTGACTTTTAGGCTGGGAATTAAATTGTTTGGGTCCAAACGCAGAGGGACCGTTTCTTCTGCTAAACCTTCAAAGGACTTCCTGTGTGGCTTTGCTGCTGTCTGTGGGACCACCACCACCATCATCATCAACAGGACAGCGCTGACAACCTGAGGAAGAAGAACATTCATTCATTCAACCTTTATTTATACAGGCTAGCCTCGTTGAGCCACGGGGACTCATTTACAAGAGAGACCTGTCTCACTCACACCCAGGGTCAATTTAGAGTTACCAATCAGTCTAACATGCATGTTTTTGGACTGTGGGAGGAAACCGGAGAAAACCCACGCATGCACGGAGAGAACATGCAATAACAAGTCACTTTCATCATTGTCGTCGTAATGTCTAGCGAAGACATACTGAAACAAAAAAAATATAAACGTAAAAAACAAACTAACATTGATACTGAGGAAACACATTACATATTTTATTAAAGCAACAATAATCAAGTTTGATCATGAAATAAAGAAACATGTACTTGGGAACCAGTACAATAAATGCTCTCAATAAAAGTTAATGAGACTAACTCGAAAGTATAGACAAAATCATATTTTTAACACGCACTAAAATACGTACGTTCAGTGCAAGTGTATGTTATACATGAACACAGAATTTTAATTAAGTCATCTTTTTAAAAATTCTTAAATTTATAAAGTTGTACATTTTCTGTGACGCGGTTAGAAAAATAAAATAATAAAAAAATAAGCTTCAAAGATATTTATTGTCAATATTGTGCATCTGTATTATTCTAATTTTATGTCCACTAAAATTGCAGCACAGAAAAGCCATAACAATAAAGAAATACATTATATAAAAACTGGAGCGTGAGATCGATAGGCGGATAGGTGCAGCATCCGCAGTGAAGCGGGCGCTGCACCGGTCTGTCGTGGTGAAGAGAGAGCTGAGTCAAAAGGCAAAGCTCTCAATTTACCGATCGATCTACGTTCCCACCCTCATCTATGGTCATGAGCTTTGGGTTGTGACCGAAAGAACAAGATCTCGGATACAAGCGGCTGAAATGAGTTTTCTCCGCAGGGTGTCTGGACTCTCCCTTAGAGATAGGGTGAGAAGCTCAGTCATCCGGGAGGGACTCGGAGTAGAGCCGCTGCTTCTCCACATCGAGAGGAGCCAGTTGAGGTGGCTCGGGCATCTGGTTAGGATGCCTCCTGGACGCCTCCCTGGTGAGGTGTTCCGGGCATGTCCCACCGGGAGGAGACCCAGAGGAAGACCCAGGATACGCTGGAGGGACTATGTTTCTCGGCTGGCCTGGGAACGCCTTGGGATTCCCCCAGAGGAGCTGCTCCAAGTGGCTGGGGAGAGGGAAGTCTGGGCCTCCCTACTTAGGCTGCTACCCCCGCGACCCGACCCCGGATAAGAGGAAGAAAATGGATGGATGGATGGATTATATAAAAACAACTATTAAACTTTGGTTTTTGTTTCTGCCTACCGTAATATCTGGTGGAAATACATTTCATAAACAATATTAGACATACAACCTTACCATCTACATTTTAAAATTGTGTAATAATATTATGATCACAGTTATATTAGTTGCAGTGCAAACCATAAAATAATCTTGACATAAATATGGTTTCCCCTTACTTACCTTGTTTCCAAAACCTGAATGGGAGTCTCCCCAAATTCACTTCTGAGACCTTCCCCAAAGTCATCATCTCTGCATAAAAACATATAATGTAGTTCAAACAATAATCAGATATTCTTTTCAACACATTTATCACACAATGACAAATTTATCTAACATATCAAAGCATTTAGGATGATTTAAAAAATAGCATCAAACAGCCATCTTCCATCCTGTTCTGCTGCTAGAAGTAAAATTTGAACTTTTTATGCTCTCCTTTCATCCTGCTTCACTGCATGCTCATGTCCGCAGCAGACAAACTCGTCCACCCCACCGCAAGTTTTACAGATTTTATTCCAAAAATTAATGATTTTTGAGGCCCTTTATACAGGTAAACGTCCAAAGAGGTTGACATGTATGCATCAACAACATATATTGTGTAGTAGAACTAACAGACTTTTCGATTATGAACACCAAATGATCTGCAGACAATATGCTAATTGCTAGTTGTTGTGATCATGCCTCTCTTACACAGACAGCGCAGTTACAGTACTTTCATCATATCTGCTTGCTGATCCACAATACAATAAGTTAGGATAACTAAATGTACGTATCGAAACAATACTGAGGTTGAATGAGTTAGCTGCTGCCATTAGCATCACGTCAGCTGTAGGCCGGAAAACGGTTTTAGCCTGTTGTAGATAATAACATGGCATTTGCGCTATCACATGATTGAAGCAAAGACACTTACTTTTCAAGCAGGAAAGTTGCTAACTCTGCATCGCTTGGCAATCCTTGAGCACTCGAAGCTCTCGCCACCTCCGCCATCTTGAAACAGCTACTGTTTGAGACGGGAGCGTGCCCGGCTGCTGCGCGCAGCCGCTGGGAGAGGCGGGGGGAGGGCGGGGGAAGCTCGTTCATGAAAATAACTCTGTTTTTATTGGCTGGTCAAACACGGCCCGCTCTGGTTTTTATAAATGCTATTTTAACCACCGGGAGACGCCAGAGGAATATAGTATTTCTCAAAGATTACCTGTTTAACATCACTCTGTCAAAAAATAGTCACAGAGAGAAGAAATATGTTTATAAAAAAAGCTACATACTGCAACTTTAATGGAATTGCCCACTAATGCATGTTAATCCTAAAATATATACCCCCCCGTTGTAATTTATTTTATTATTTTTTTCTTTTCTTTTGTCTAATTTTATTCATTTTGTCAATCTTTAATCAGATTTTGCTTTGATGTTCCCATATCTAAGTCTGCCTCTCTACTATGCCCGTTTTTTAAATTTTATTTAGATATACAGTACACTTTTGTGAAATGCTGCGTAGGAAGGCAAGGGCCAGGCTAGTGAAATGCCATACAGTACTGTACTTGTTTGTTTTTGATAAGTAAAGTTTTCTAAAAAAAATAAAAAAAAGATAATGACGAACCCATTTTTTGACGCGCAGTGAATTCTGGGAAGCCTTAATAATTTCAAGATGGCGGCGAGCAGAAGACTAGCTAAGGTAAATGTTACTGTCCGGTTTTTTCAAGTAATAAAAAATAAAATCAAATCTTTACATTTGTGATCACCAAATATACATTTATTTCATGTTTTGGAACATTTTAAGTATTTGTTTTGTTTAAGGACTGAAATAGTAACTATTTTTAAGTCACATTTAGTATAAAAACGGGAGGTTCATGCTCGCCACCGAGCCGACCAAATCAGAAAGACACCGGTAAATTAGGCCATAGAGTCCGTAGTTAGCCTCCAGTGGTACCGACTGATCCACGACTTGAAGTCTAAAGCCGAACCACAGAGAACAGCAGTGGTTTAACCCAGGGGTTTGATTCGGGCGGTGTCTCGGTTAAACAAGATAGCTAATGAGCTAAGTGCTAACCTGAACTGAGCCTGCAAACAGGTTTAGCTCAGTTACTCAGTCTGAGTCAGTTTAGACTAGAGTTTGAAGTGTCAGAGACACTCAGGGTTTAACGAACTGTTTATTTAGTTAGAAATCAACTGTTTCCTTGTTTGGTTCTGACAAAACAGTCTTGTTCTTTATGTTCTTTTCCTGCAGTCCAGGTAAAGCCATAATGTCAAAAAATACAGTACACACATTTTTTATATCTTTGTATACATGTATCATCTATGATATAAAACATTTAATATTCATAATTCACTATCAAAAGGCTACCGGTTAATTTGTATTAAATGAGCAAAACTATCAAAGTTAGGTTTTGTTGCCAATAATTGTTTAGAGAATAAAAAAACAGTACACTTGGACAATTTTGATGTCCGAGTGTAAAATAATCATGTAAACAAAATCAGAGTGGGAACCATGAAATACAAATGTTAAAAGTTCAATTCAGTTTTTATAACGCCCAGTCACAACAGAAGTCATCTCAGGAGACTGAACAGAATTTAGTAGGGATGTAATGGTCAGTGTTGCCAGGTGAGAAATGTAGGATTATCGTACTATAGCCCTAAAATTATCGTATTTTGAGGGAAATTATCGTACACCCGTCATAAACAAAATAACAAGTATGCTCTATAAATCCGTGTATGGTTCGTTCTTTCGTTATTCCGTTTCAAAATAAAAACCAAATAACCAAACAAGCTTTGGTTATTCGTTTTTTTCGTTTTAAAACGAAATTACAAAAACGTTTTTTAAACGTTTTTTTCGTTATTTCGTTTTTAAAACAAAATTAGAAAAACAGAAATTGCAAAAATAAAAAAAAAGGTGCAATTTGGTTTTTGCCTAAATACGGTTGTTGTTTTAATTTGTAGCGACACCGGAAATGACGTACCGGAAGTCGCCAAAGAATACATTTTACAGCGGAGAAAGACGGGATAAAAACAAAACATTTTAAATAATAGGCAATGGCTGCATTTGAACTGTTTTCTGAATTGATCATCAAACTTTTTGAGAGAGGAAAATCACACTCTGAAATCAGTAACGTTTTGCGTCGCCATGGAGCTCCACATTACTCGGTAATGAGTGTCAGAAGGTTTTGTATGGAGTACAACATGCGAAGACACAACAACGAGTTGGACGCCAATTTGGAACTTTCTTCAGTTTACCAAGTATGTACCAAAGTTTATGGACAATATACTGCGATAAAATGAGTGAAACTTGTAAATACAAGCTAGCTGACGTTAGCTTTCTCTAGGCATTGTGTATACATGGTGCGTTACAGTAATGGACCAGCAGGGGTCCTCTAAAACAAAATAATGAGAGAGAGGCATAATTATTAACAATGTACATTTATCTTGTACCTATTACCTTCACGTACCTATAATACATCCAGAATAAATATGTCATAGTTTTAATTTAGATTTTGGGGTAAACAGCAATTCAAAGTACTTCAAAATGCTAATTTCAGTTTGCTTATCTATAACTTCTATTGAAAATGTTGATTGATTAAACAAAAGTGTGTGTGTGTATATATGCTTACACACATACATACACACACACACACACACACACACATATACATATATATATCTCGTAAACACCTTTTCAGGAAAAAATAGTAACAGCCATCAAACAAATAAATATTAACTTCTTCTTTGTAACACTGAACATGAAATATGAATTTTGAATAGAGGTCATAGAAAAGCAAACTGAAAGAGGCATTTTGAGGTACTTTGACTTGCTCTTTTATACAAAATCTAAAACTGACATATTTATTCTTGATATATTATAGGTATGTGAAAGTAATAAATATGGCATAATTGTATATTGTTTATAAATATGTATCTCATTTCTCTCATTGTTTTTTGACTGCAGGGGCACTTTCTGTTTCTCTTATTGTAATGCACCATGTATGAGCCACACAAATCTTTAAGAGAGAACTAATGTTGACTGGTTTGACCGCAGTACATCAGATAACATTTTACATTTGTGTGTGTGTTAGACAGGACTATCCTATGGACGGAAATTTATGACGGGATACTTGTCATCTATTGGGATACATGCTGGAGAAACCAGTCGCTAGGGTCTTAAGAGAGGTGCACCATCAGTTGTGACAACATGTGAGTGAATCTGGCAATTACCGTATATATTAAACAGTGTAACAACTCAAACACTGCTTTTTATAATAGATTTCTAAAAATATGTATCCACTTCACAGGAACAAACACACCCACGCCCCACTGAACATAAGTGGGTCTGCGGTGGAAGTGGTCTCCAGCTACAAATACTTGGGTGTACACTTGAATGATAACCTCAGCTGGAGCAACAACACCACCAGCCTGATCAAGAAAGGTCATCAGAGACTCTACTTCCTCAGACGGCTGAGACGAGCTGGTCTGAGTAGCCCAGTCCTCACCTCCTTCTACAGGTGTGCAGTGGAGAGCATCCTGTGCTCCAGCATCAACGTGTGGCATGGAGGCTGCACAGCTGCAGAAAGAAAAGCTCTGCAGAGAGTGGTGAAGGCTGCACAGAAGATGTTGGAGTCAGTCTCCCCACCATCACAGACATCTACACCTCCAGATGCAGGAAGAGAGCCACCTGCATCATGAAGGACCCCACTCACCCAGCACACACACTTTTTGCCCCACTCCCCTTAGGAAGGAGGTTGAGGAGCATTAAGTGTAGAACCACTAGACTGAGGAACAGCTTCTACCCTGAGGCTGTTAGACTCATGAATAAATAACCAGAATAATCACTGTGAAATATCACATCATGTTGCTGCTGATCTGTTTCATGTTGCTGCTGATCTGTTTCATGTTGCTATGTTCATTGTGCACATCTGCTCACACAGCTGCTGTGTGGAGTAATGGTTTTCTATGATATTAGTGCTGCGTGTATTTTTTATTTAGTGTATTTTTAGTTGATGTTTTTCTTAGTTCATATCTTAGATGTTATTACTGTTCTTCTTTTACATTTTATTGTTGGATGTAACTGGGACCCTGTGTACATAATCTCCTTTCATCACATGTACCACATGTGGTGCAAATGACAATAAAGATTCTCTGACTCTGACTTTATTTCTAAAATCTCCATTTTTTCTCTCAAATAATGAAAAAAAAAAACAGACATTAACTAACAAAAATAGCAGCTAGAAATAATTTTTCTCCAGTCATTTTTAATTTGAACGAGATTTAGCCTACCAGAAAGCCTACACTTACTGTATCTTTGCAGGAAGTTTTCTTCAGCTGCTTCCATCCTTTAATATTAGTAATAAAAATTATAAATATATATGATGTGTTGGTGGCTGACTGATAAAAATTATAAATATATATGATGTGTTGGTGGCTGACTGATAATTTGTATTATTATTCAAATTTGTATTTGGCAGGTTACCAAATCTAGATTCTGTCAGCGAAAAAAACTAGGTTATAACACCCCACACAAGACCAGGTTTATTTTGTTAGTGGAGGGTTTATATTTATTTATTTGTCTATCACCAGGAGTATTAAAATGAGTTATAACCGTGACAAGATAGTGTGGCCTTGTTTCACAGAGAGATGCGCGTGAACACGGTCGGATCCGCCTCTCGGGTTGCAGTGCGCGCTCCCGACACAGGGGGAACAGATTCTCAGCTGACACCCCACACACGTCAAAAATTAAAGCAAATAGTATGAATGGTTAGTGCTCCGTAAGTGCTGGTTTGACGTGGGTGGAGTGTCAGCTTCACGCAGCTCAGATTCTCACGGGGGAACAGAAATTCGCACAGCACCGGGAGTTCATTTCCGGTTCCGCCATACTCCCGTGTTCAGTTAACAAAATAAAAGCTTGTCTTTGGTTTAACCAAAAACCAAATCGCACCCTTTTTTTTATTTTTGCAATTTCAGTTTTTCTAATTTCGTTTTAAAAACGAAATAACGAAAAAACCGTTTAAAAACCGTTTTTGTAATTTCGTTTTAAAACGAAAAAACCAAATAACCAAAGCTTGTTTGGTTATTTGGTTTTTATTTTGAAACGGAATAACGAAAGAACGAACCATACACGGATTTCTATAGTCATTCTGTTGTTGAATAGCGTCTAACAGGCACTCACAGCTTTGTGGCGTCAGTACTGGTGGGAACCATGGACATTAATACGCATTAATGTCTGGTGGCAACTAATGAGCCCCCCCCCCCCTTCTTGTTTTGTTTCATGGCGGTTAACCACCACCGAGCTGAAGTGTGGACAGGAGATTAAAAAAAAAAAAATAAAAAAAAACAATTCTGTAAAATTAATTTAATAATTCAACTAAATTCTGTCTATTAAGTTTGTATTTTCAAGGAAATAATAACTTGATCTTTACTGATATTGCTGCTAAAAACATCCTCATTTTATTTATTTATTTTTGGAAATGCATTCTTTGTTTCATACCTTGGACATTCCATAAAGACATGTTGAACCGTTTCAGGGAAATTGCTGGTGCACATGTCACAAAAAAGTCCTGTTGCATGCTTTCCAATTATTTTAAGAGATTTATTAAAGCTGCTATATGTAACTTTTCTAACAATATATTTTTAACATATTTCTTCACTCTGTCACTAGACTGATGTTAGAGAGGTAATCTCTGAAAAAAACAAAAAAAAATATTGTCCCCTTGCTTCTCCAGGTGGTAAATAGGCATTTCTAAAAAGAAAAAGTGACCCGCCATTAACCAGCCAATAAAAACAGAGTTTGTAACCAGCCAATAAAAACAGAGCTTGAATTTGAATCAGCCAATAAAAACAGAGCTTGAATTTGAATTTCAGCAGACCATGGGAGAGCAGAGCCATATATGGCTCTGAGAGGGAGGGATCAGAATGCTTTGCCTGTTGAAATTTTTTCTAAGTGCTGCAGTTCTACAGAAACTGCAGACTGCAGTCTGTGTCCTATTCTAATGCGAGTAATTTCCTGTTTCTTCCTGCTTTCCTTGTATATCTTACCTTTTTATGAATGCTGTGTAAATGTCTTCCTGTATCAGTAATGTCTCAGTTTTCCTGTCATATTTTCTTAATATATTTCTTTATTATAATTTAACGTTCAACTTTATGTAAACGTTCTATCACTTTCATCACTTCTTCCAGACCGGTGTCACACAGCTCTGCTTTTTCTAACTCATGGGGCGGGCACAGCAGACTATTCAGCCAATCATGGTCGTTGTTCTGCATATACGTCACTCTTATGTCACATTTAGAAAAGCACGATTGGCTGGAATTTCAAGATGCCTTCAGGATTCACAAAAAAACTCAGACAGACAGTTGCGACAGGCTGACGGAACCCGATCACAACTACACGTTCACAGAATGGTCAAATTATCGTATTTTTGGCCTTTTTCGGGATTATTGATCGTACAGAGGGCAAAATTATCGTACAAATACGATAATTATCGTACACCTGGCAACACTGGTAATGGTACACGTGGGTGTACCGAACCGTTTCGGTACGGCACGTTCGGTCCACCTGTGTACCGTTTTGGTTATTTTTTCACTCATTAAACGTTATTAACGGGAGAATATGCGCCGTGGAATAAAAATTCCTAGGCGTGTTTCAGCATGGCACTATTATCTTGCAGCACGCGCAGCATTTAGCAGCCTAGCTTCTCGTTGCGGTTGCCTGTTTGGGAACGTTATGGCTTCCTTGTTAAAAGATGAGCGTAAATCCAAAGCTGTGTGTGGACGTTGTTTCACGGAGATTGGATCTTCAGCAACACATCTAAAGGCCCAGGCAGAGCTCAGCGTACGGCCTGTACGCCGCTCTACGCGCGTGTTCTGTGCGCACGCGTTCACAAGCACAGCTCTGCGTTCGTTCTCACGTTAAATGCTCGCGTTTTCGCTACAAATTTTTTTTTTTCATTTATAGATGGCCTCCCTTCTCACCTCCAATATGTATTTATTTATTTATTTTTAATAGAGAGAAAGAAAAGAGAAAGTAAGACAACAAAACAACAATTATCCACAAAAAGAGCACACGGCAAACACACCTAACCTCCGTCCGCAATCCTGCAAAGCACATGACATAACACAGCAACGAAACATACATGCATAAAGTGGTTCAAAATAGATACAAGATACATGCATAAAGACTAATAATCTTCATGACCTTGCAGTAGATTTCTATAAATACACATACCCATACCTACAAATATATATACAGTATACATACATATACATTTATATTCATTCATATACCCATCTACATATAATAATAATAATAATAATAAATTCAATTTATACCGCACTTTTCATTAATAAAAATCTCAAAGTGCTACAACAATAAAAACAAGTGATAAAATCAAATAAAATCAATAATGGTATTAACTAAGATTAAAAACAGAATCATGTGGAGGCAGAATAGGCCTGCTTAAAAAAATAAAAAAATAAAAAAATAAAACAAGTGATAAAATCAAGTACAAGCCCAAAACCAGAAAAGTTGGCACGTTGTGGAAATCGCAAATAAAAACAGAATACAATGACTTGCAAATCTTTTTCAACCTATATTCAATTGAACACACTGCAAAGACCACATACTTAACGTTCGAACTGGTAAACTTTGTTATTTTTTGCAATTATTAGCTCATTTGGAATTTGATGCCTGCAACATGTTTCAAAAAAGCTGGCACAAGTGACAAAGAAGACAGAGAAATTTGAGGAATGCTCATCAAACACTTATTTGGAATATCCCACAGGTGAACATGCAAATTGGGAACAGGTGGGTGCCATGATTGGGTATAAAAGCAGCTTCCTTGACATGCTCAGTCATCCACATAGAAGGATGGGGCGAGGGTCACCACTCTGTGAACAAATGCGTGGGCAAATTGTCGAACAGTTCAAGAACAACTTTTCTCAACGAGCTATTGCAAGGAATTTAGGAATTTCACCATCTACGGTCCGTAATATCATCAAAAGGTTCAGAGAATCTGGAGAAATCACTACACGTAAGGGGCAAGGCCGAAAACCAACATTGAATGCCCGTGACCTTCGATCCCTCAGGCGGTACTGCATCAAAAACCGACATCAGTGTGTAAAAGATATCACCACATGGGCTCAGGAATACTTCAGAAAACCACTGTCAGTAACTACAGTTCGTCGCTACATCTGTAAGTGCAAGTTAAAGCTCTACTATGCAAAGCAAAAGCCATTCATCAACAAGATCCAGAAACGCCGCCGGCTTTGCTGGGCCCGAGCTCATCTGAGATGGACTGATGCAAAGTGGAAAAGTGTTCTGTGGTCTGATGAGTCCACATTTCAAATTGTCTTTGGAAACTGTGGACGTCGTGTCTTACGGACCAAAGAGGAAAAGAACCATCAGGACTGTTATAGGCGCAAAGTTCAAAAGCCAGCATCTGTGATGGTATGGGGGTGCATTAGTGCCCAAGGCATGGGTAACTTACACATCTGTGAAGGCACCATTAATGCTGAAAGGTACATACAGGTTTTGGAGCAACATATGCTGCCATCCAAGCGACGTCTTTTTCATGGACGCCCCAGCTTATTTCAGCAAGACAATGCCAAGCCACATTCTGCACGTGTTACAACAGCGTGGCTTCGTAGCAAAAGAGTGCGGGTCCTCCCCTGGCCTGCCTGCAGTCCAGACCTGTCCCCCATTGAAAATGTGTGGCGCATTATGAAACGTAAAATACGACAACGGAGACCCCGGACTGTTGAACAACTTAAGCTGTACATCAAGCAAGAATGGGGAAGAATTCCACCTGAAAAGCTTCAAAAATTGGTCTCCTCAGTTCCCAAACGTTTACTGAGTGTTGTTAAAAGGAAAGGCGATGTAACACAGTGGTAAATATGTCCCTGTGCCAACTTTTTTGCAATGTGTTGCTGCCATTGAATTCTAAGTTAATGGTTATTTGCAAAACAAAATAAAGTTTCTCCGTTCGAACATTAAATATATTGTCTTTGCATTCTATTCAGTTGAATATGGGTTGAAAAAGATTTGCAAGTCATTGTATTCTGTTTTTATTTGCGATTTGCACAACGTGCCAACTTTTCTGGTTTTGGGCTTGTAAAATCTATAATACTATCAACCAAGATCAAAGATAAAATCATGCGGGGGCAGAATGGGCTTGCTTAAAAAGAAAAGTCTTTAAACCGCTTTTAAAGTCAACCAGTGACTGTGGAGCTCTCAGGTCGTCAGGGAGGGAGTTCCATAGGCGGGGGGCAGCCACACAGAATGCCCTGTCTCCCATGGTCCTTAATTTGGTTCGTGGAATGTGAAGTAGATTACTGTTCTGTGATCGTAGAGACCGGGTGGATGAATATGGTGCAAGAATGTCCTTTAGATAGTCAGGTGAAGTTCCATGTAAGCATTGATGTGTAATGAGAGCAGTTTTGTATTGAATTCTGTAGGTGACAGGAAGCCAATGGAGGTTATGAAGAATGGGTGTAATATGTTCAAATTTACGAGCTCTCAATAAAATCCTTGCTGCACTGTTTTGAATATATTGAAGTTTCTGAAGGTTTTTGCCAGGGATTCCAATAAACAGGGAGTTGCAGTAGTCGAGCCTGGAGGAGACAAAGGCATGGACGAGCTTCTCAGCATCAGGAAAAGTCAGAGATGGGCGAAGTCTGGAGATGTTTCGAAGATGGAAGAAGCAAGTTTTAAACAGATGCTTAATGTGATTTTCAAATGTAAGATGAGAGTCCATTTTTATTCCAAGATTTGTAACAGAGGTGGAGAGGGGGATGTCTTGACCAGAGAAGGAGATTGTTGTTAAAGTTGATGTTTGTATCTGGTGAGGGGTGCCAATCATTATGGCCTCAGTCTTGGAGCAGTTTAATTGAAGAAAGTTCTGATTCATCCATGCCCTTATTTCCTCCAGGCAGGCAGAGAGGGCAGTGAGTGAAGATGGAGATGGGGATGATGAGGATGATCCAGTCCTGATGTAAAGCTGTGTGTCGTCGGCATAGCAGTGAAAAGAAATGTTGAACTGATTAATAATTTGACCTAAAGGCAACATGTAAAGGGAAAACAGCAGGGGCCCCAGAACTGACCCTTGAGGGACACCACAGGAGACACCGACTGTCTGGGAAGTGGCATTGCCAAGACTAACGCATTCCAGCCTATCAGAGAGGAAAGATTTGAACCAGTCCAGGACAGTGTCACAGAGACCGACCTCCACATGAAGACGGTGGAGGAGAATATTATGGTCCACAGTGTCGAAGGCTGCAGTGAGGTCAAGGAGGACAAGGACGGAGGGAGAGCCAGTGTCAGCAGCCATGAGGATATCATTTGTAACTCTCAGTAATGCAGTCTCAGTACTGTGAGCTGCTCTGAATCCAGACTGAAACTTCTCGTACAGAGAGTGTTGCTGTAGGTGGTCCTGCAGCTGAGCAGCAACTGCTTTTTCCAGCACTTTGGACAGAAACGGGAGGTGGGAAATTGGGCGGTAATTAGAAAAAATGTCGGGATCCAAATTAGATTTTTTCAGAAGAGGCCTAATGATGGCAGTTTTTAGAGGCAGTGGAACATGACCAGATTGTAGAGACTGATTTATTATTTGTGTGATTAATGGGCTTATTGCAGAGTGATTGGATTTTATGAGAGATGAGGGGAAGGGATCCAGGGCGCAGGATGAAGGCTTCATTTTCTTTATGATGGACTCCACCTCACTCTGAACAACCTCATCAAAGCTGCTCAGGGACCCAGGATGCAGACGGGTAGATGGTAAACGAAGATCAGGGAGGTTGTGAAGCTGAGATCTGATGGTGTCAATTTTGTTTTTAAATGATGAGAGGAACAGGTTGCATTTTTGAACACATTCCTCAGAAGTTTGTTTAATGGGATTAAGTAGATGAGTTACTGTGGAGAAGAGCTGTTTAGAGTTACCAGGGCAGGTGTTGATGATGTTGGAGTAATACTTGGAGCGTGCTTCTTTAAGAGAATAGGCGTATGCTTTCTGATGTTCTTTGTATGCCTGCTTATGTACCGAGAGACCAGATGATTTTAGACGTCTCTCGATAGCACGGCCAGTTGCCTTCATCCTGCGCAGCTCACCAGTGTACCAGGGGGCTGAACGGGAGAAAGACACCAGTCTTGTCTTCAACGGAGCATGTAGGTCCAGAAGCTCTTGGAGAGATCGGTTGTAGTAATCAACGGAGTCATTGGCAGATGAATGATTGACAGCGGTCAGGGCGTGAAGATCAGTGGACAGAACATCAGGGGAAATGTTTTTAAAGTCCCGGAACTGGATGGGTCGCTTTGGGTTTGGAGCAGGTGAAGTTGAAGGCACTTCCAGAGAGATGACACTGTGGTCCGAGACACCCAGGTCATATACAGATAAGTTATTGATGAGAACAGTGTCTGTAATCACCAAATCCAGAGTGTGCCCCCTGCTGTGCGTAGGGGCGTCCACATGTTGGGTGAGATTAAGAGAGTCCAGAAGAGACTTAAAATCTGTTGCCAACGGGGAAGAGGAGTTGTCCATGTGGATATTTAAATCGCCAAGAAAAATAGTTTTCACAGGGGAGGTGCAGAAAAAGGTGAGGAGGTCATGCATCTCTGAGTTAAATGAAACATGCGGTTTGGGAGGTCTATAAATCAATATAACGTTCATCAGGAGTGGGGCTTTGAAGTTGAAGGCCAAACTTTCAAAAGAGGAAAAGTCCTGAGAAGCCAGATGTGTCAATTTTAAATTATTGCGGTAGATTACAGCCAGACCACCACCGCGGCCAGTGCTGCGGGCTCTCTGCAGATAACTGTATCCAGACGGACAGGCCTCATTTAGAGAACTGTACACATCTGGCTGATGCCAAGTCTCTGTAAGACACATGAGGTCCAAGTCCTTCTCCAGAATGTGATCGTGAATTAGGCATGATTTGTTTGATAGTGACTGCACATTGAAAAGTTCTAATTTAATACCAGTTGGTGTAGAAGCCTTTTGAACCGGTTTCAGCAGACTGAAGTCCACTCCACGTTTTCCTTGCCACTTCGTGCGCTGTGGACTACAAGGGACTACAGACGCAGCGTTCTGATGACGTCGTCGAGGTGCGACACGTCTCTTGGACGAGACACACGCGATAGACCCAACCTGCGGCTGTCCAGAGTAGATGGATATCTTTCGAGAGCTTCTGTGGATATAACGAGGTCTACGCAGAAGTCCCAGTTGTTTGATGGTGGAAACAGAGGGAGGAATGGAGCAGTTGTTAAGTCCAAGCAGCTGCGAAGCAGAATACGTCAACATCGTGCCAGCCAAGCCGGGGGAAGCTAGCACAGAGCTAGCTGCTAACAGCAGACCCACGGCTCCGAAAGAAACAACCAAGAAGCAGAGGGATGTAACTTGGTTGAGCATATCGTGAAGAGGAGCACAGGAGAAAATCCAGGACAGTCCAGATGACACAGGAGGTTGACAGGCAGTAGGTGAGTGGAACAATAATTGCAGCTACGTAGTTCTTGAAGTAAGTTCGTGCTGGAGTTTGACAGGAGGTAGACAGCCCAAATTCCGGTTAGGAAGAGCTAGCCAAGCTGTCCGTAAAATCTTTATTAAAAACCACTGAACAAAACGAGTCCAGATAAATTTCCAAAAAAATTTCCAAAAAATAGCAACAGTAAAATAACTATTTAGCGTGGAGAAGCGGCGACATCACGCCAGCGTCCTCTCCAGCTCTGATCACCAACAGGAATTACTCAATATACTCATATCTGCATATATCTACATATACATCCCTGCATCCATTTGTGTGTGGTTGTGAGCATGCATAAGTGAATAAGGTTCCTCCAATAGAACATTTAGTAGTGACTGTGAAGCATCAGGGATCCGTCCCCCCAAAGCCCGAAGCAGACGAAGGGGCGATCAAAGCCCAAGACTCCAGGAAGGACCCAGAGCCCAGAGTCCCCAGGGCCACCCGAACAGGACGAGCCACTCGCCCACTCCCCAGATCCGACCAAGGGGAAAAACCGGACGAATCCCACTAGCGACCACACACAATGACCCCCCGGGGTCAAACGCGACAAATTCATAGGCCCCCGCCGGAGCCCGCTGCACTGACGTAGCCCCAGGGCCGGTCACCGAGGCCCGGGCACCGGGGACGCCCATCCCTCAGGCCAAGACCCGAAAGGACCAGAGGACACGAGCCCCACCAGGCAGCCACCAGGCCGAGCCGACAAACGTCCAAGCGCCCAACCCCAGATAGTGAGGGCCCCAAGCACGCCCGCAGGCAAAGGAACACCCACCAGGGGGCCACGTGGCAGGAGCGCGACACTAGTAGCCTCAGAAGTATCAGAGAGGGGACAGTCCCAGCCTGACACTTAAACATTCATACACAGATACATTCACTTAAACCCACCCTCATCCTCACCTTCACTCACAGAAAGACATACAATAACGACACGTTCCATTCATAATCCCGATGCACACTCTATGCCCCCTAGGTCCAAGACATGTACCTTCCCCCTACGTGGGGCAGCCCACATCCAAACCCAGGAGGTAGGCCCATTCATTCTGGGGTGGAGAGTAGCAGACATCCAAGATTCGGCCCAACCCGCGCCCTGCCGACAGGACAGGACACCCGAGTCCAAGCAGCCCCAGAGGGAGCGCACTGCCAGCCCCGCCCACGGCGAACCCCCAGGCCCCGAACCCCCCCACATCCCAGGACAACCCCCGACGGCCCACCCCCAGAATGTCCGCCAGGCAACCAGGGGGGTAAGAGAAAAATAAATAAATAATATATAATATATATATATAAATATATATATATATATATATATATATATATATAAATACATAAATAAATATATATATATATATAATAAATAAATACATAAATAAATAAAATTGAAATTAACAAATCAAGACCCCGACACACACACCCCCGTCCCCAAATGTACTGTTGGTGAGTGTTGTTCTAAAGTGTACTTAAAAAGGAAAGAGAAGGAGCAAAGGCTGGCATTGTACCAGTTTCCCCTCCACTCCAACTCTAACCCAGGCCCTTATTGTCTAAATGCATAATGTTGAGTGAGCATAGGCATGGGGGCGAGAGTGGTGTCATCCCGCCACCCATAACCATAGTGCTCACTCCATTCCCTATATGTGACTTTTATGAGGATGTTTATGAATGAATGTCTAAAGTGTATATAAAATTGAGTCCCAGGTGGTTCTGTACAACAGAGATGTAAAACCGTTGTAGCACACCCGAGACTCAAATTCCCTACATGTATTAATTTAAGATGAAGAGGGCGGAGGTGCGTGGTGAGGGATGGGGAGAAAATATCTGCAGGAACAGTGCTCCCGCAGCGAGTCAGCTCCCCCGCTGACCCTACGTACCCCCCCAGTTCGCCAAGGTCCACCCAAGGAGCGAGGCAAAAGAAACACCTCTCCGACTGCCGGGCCATTGAATCAAGACCAGAGAGGGACACGGTCCCGAGGGCCGCCAACAGCAGAACCAACAGCCCACACCCACCAGGGCCGCCACGACCCCTGCGAACCGCAGTCAGCCCGCCGCCCAAGAAGACACAAAATCCCATATGGACGACACGGCCAAGAGCGCCCGCCCAACCGCCGACAGAGCCAGGAAGCACCGAGAACAGGCCCCAACCAGGGCCCGCACACCGGCCAAGCATAGTCCAAGACCATCATCAAGGACATCCACTTAGTCCCCACCCCAGAAGA
>JBBPBX010072699.1:0-18005 GCA_038048925.1 Garcialebias charrua
AATACCTGTATTGAAGGAATTTGGAACAATACATGTGATTTTACATGTTTTATCACATCGCTGGCATGTTTTCTTTTCAACTTAGTGGCCAGAGTGAAACAGGAAGTGACATCAGAGGGGAACTTTTTAAAAAGAGGAACTTCCTGCTCTTATTGAAACGATATTCGAGCTGACTTTCTCTAATGGTGACTAAATAATATAAAGAGGCATCAGTCTTCTGTGTTAGCCATCGTAGCAATGCTCTTTACATGCAGGCGTCACTTCCTGTTGCGGTACTGTGCACGACATTTCAACGACTGTTCATCTCTTTTTGCAATGTTATTTATTTTAAAAAGTGCATTCATATTTATTACAAAACTTGGATGTGAGGCACTTTCAGCCAACGCTCATCTGGCTGCAAAGGCCTCAAAAGTCGGTGCTTTGTCGCTCTGCAGGGGTTTCTGTGTGAAGCACTTTCAGGTGGTCCAATGTTTGGCTTGGACGCACTCTCCAAACTGCTGTAAACCATAAGCCGAAGCAGCCGAATTGTTCGGCTGTGGGAGCAGCTGAACGAACACCAGGTTTGCGTCGGGGTCACCGTGACCCGCTGGGTTCCCTCTGCAACAGCTTTGAGTTCACTGTGTAAAGATAAATGCACTACTTGAAGCGAAGTTATTGGTCTTTACTCAGTACTTCGTATTTTACGATCAAGCTGCAGACTGATGTGGAGAAAAGAGACAAATTGCTCTTAACTTTAATAAAATGAAGTAGATACATTACTGTGTTTTTTTATTTATTTTATTTACAGTTAGCATTTGGCAGGACTTTTGTGTTGAAGGTGCAACAGTGCTCCTCTCGGCTGTGTCTTTAAATTAAACAACGTGTGAGTGGACTATCAGGAGTTTGTTCACCTACAAAAACAGCTGAAGTGACAGAAAACGGGTGAAACTTTGAACGTGCCCGCCATATTTTATAACCCACAACCAGCCTTTTTTTTGTAAACTTAGTGCGACTTAAGCTTCCACGTGGTTTTCAGCAGAGTCGGCTTTGTTTACATTGAGTGCAGACCTGCATTTTATTCATTCAGCCTTTATTTGTACAGGTTAGTCTCATTGAGTCATGAGGACTCATTTACAAGAGATATAAACAAAAAACAAATGAGGTACAGACAACAATCGTATGAAAGCATATAAAATGAAAAGTTAAAAAGCAATGGCTACGTTATGAAGCAATGTAAAATACTACAAACAGGAACATGTCTGCACACGTCTGTTTTTTGTTATGAGCTTAACAATTGTTTAAAGTTCCTTTAAGGAGGTCAAGTTTGAGAGCTTCAGGATCTTTTTTGCAAGATGTTCCAGAAAACGGGAGCGGAGTAAAAAGACATTTTTGCCAAATTCAGTCCGCACTGTGAGGGGAAACTGCAGGTAATGATGTCCTGAGAGTGCACGCTGTAGCTGCACTCACGCAGAGACATGTAGGAGATGTATGAAGGCAGCAGACCAAGAAGTGATTTAAAGATGAAAATGTACCAGTGAGAGAGTCTGTGTGAAGTTAATGACCAGTTAACCAGTGAATACAGGGTGCAATGATGGGTATGGTAGTTACAGCCAGTTGGTGCACCATGGGGAGCATCCAACATCTGCAGGGTGCTTGTAGCATTCATGTAAATAATGTCACCATAGTCAATGGAGGGAAGGAAAGTAGCAGTTGTAAGTAGGGGTGCACCGATTGCAGTTTTCTGGCCGATCACCGATTTCTAAAAAGTCTGACCTACCGATTCCGATTTTGGCCGATAGGTGTTATAAGGTTACAATGCACCTTCAATTTTCCAATATTTTATTGAAAAACACCCTTGAACAATATCCTAGAAACAATACGAACGTGTTTTAACTGGCCATGTGGTAGTGCTCTGAAATATAACTGAAGTTCAGACAATTGTTAAAATAAAATAAAAATCTGTAAAATTGGTTTCTCATTTAAGTTTTGGCCGATTTCCAAAAATTAAAGCGGACCGCAGATGCATTTTTTAAATTTTTATGTTATTTCTGTGTGCTATCTAGACCCTATTCCTTCAATTTAATGCACAAAATAATTCTTAGATAATCAATTATACCCTTTTTAATTCTGCCATTTTTAACTTTCGTTTTGAACGACCGGTTTCTGATAGAAGTTCTGAAGTCCACGCCCTTCAAAGATCTGTTAACGCCCTCATAACAGCCAGTATCTGTAATGTGTTGTTGTTTTAAAATTAGCTCTTTTTTTATTACTCATTTGACTTACTGTTAGTGCTAGCTTAAGATAACTTACCGAAACCCGTCTGAGCGCGCCGCAGTTTGCTGCTCCTTTTAGCATTATACCACCCGAATCCGAAGCTAATGTTAGCTTGTTCCTCTTCCGGTTTTCGCCAGCTCCGCTCGGAGACTTTGGGCGTTATCGCTGTTCCAGTCAAGACAACACAAAGTTCACCAAGTGTCTCCCGTAAATTAATCCGTAAGGGGAAGGTCCTCACTGCTGCGAGGCTGCTGCGAGGCTGCAGCAAGGCTGTACAGTTGAAGCTCCGCTCCATGGCGCCGGAAGAGGGTCCCGTCGAACCCGGTCCTTCCGCCTGTGGTCCGCTCGTTTAATTTTTGCCGGCTGCGCGTTGGCAGCGATCGCAAATACACTAAAAATTGAACTAAAACATAAAAATAACAATTATACTTTATTTATAAAGCCATTTAAAAAAACACAGCTGCAACAAAGTGCTGTACACATGAAATTAAGAACATATAAACAAAAGATGAGATGAAATCATGAAAAACAACAGTCATGTGTTTAATACAGAAGTGGGTTGAGCCTAACCAGGTGAGGGGCTGGACTCAGGTTTGAGGTGGGTTGTCCTCGCGCCTGTGACGTCACAGGCGCGATTGACTTCCATTTTATTTCAAAAACGAACCGTTTTCATCACAGTAAAATAAATCTACTTAGAGTAAATAAACCACTGGGTGCATTTTTTTGGCACAAGGACTGTTTTTTTATGAAGTAAATACCCAAAGTTTAGTAAAAAAACATTAAAAAGTGAATTTTGCATGTGTGGTCCCCTTTAAGCAAATCTGTCGGCCGATGTATCGGTGCACCCCTAGTTGTAAGGTGTTTCCTAGCATCAGAGTTAGGATCCATTTCTAAAAAAGTAACCCAATTTAAATTTCTTTACCAAGTTATGGACATGAGAGTTAAGAGATGCAAATCAACCAAGACATCCAAGTATTTGTAAGAGTCAACACCATCTGTTGATGAGAGGACTGCTGGCACCAACTTCCTGTTTAAAAACATCCCTGTGGTTTTATCAGCATTTAGCACCAGTTTGAGATGGAACAAATCTAACTGGATGTCGAATGCAGACTGTAAAAGCTGGAAAACCTTAGGAACTGTTCTAGCTCAACCGGGGGTCTGCAATCTGCGGCTCTGGAGCCACATGCAGCTCTTTGGTCCCTCTGCAGCAGCTCTTTCAAACTTTGACCAAAACTGAAATAAAACTGAATTTTATTGGTTGTTATAACTAAAGGGGGCTAGTTTTAGCAGTTTCCCTGTAATTTATTTTGCAAATATGTGAACACTAGAAACATTACAAGGAGTAAAACATACTTTCACTTTATGCTTTAATTCTTCAAAGTAGGATATGTAATTTTTCTACTATAAAAAAATCAGACTGCATGATTTTTGTTTTGTTTTTACAAACTGGGCAAAAACTATTATTTTTCCCTTCTTTACTTTTCTTTTACTTTAAGAATCTCGTCTTTTATTTTGTCTTAAAATGTAAAAATATAAATAAATGTTAAAAATCACAAGAAAGTTTTATAAAATCCCCCTTGCTGTCCAGAAAAGCACCCTCCAACAAGCTTAGTGGTGCGAGGGCCACCAGTTGAGAATCCCAGTTGTAGCAGGTATTGTGGCTCCGGACACGTTTAATTTAGTGAATGAAGGTGTAGAACTGGCTCTTTTGATCGTGAAGGTTGCAGACCCCTGAGATCAACAACTGTGTCATCAGCATAGAAATGTAAGGATGCATAAGCAATGATCTGACCTACTTTTATGTAGGTTGTGAAGAGGGTGGGGCCAAAGACTGAGCCTTGTGGTGCACCATTATTGACAGTTGAATAGCTGGAAGAAGTACTATTATGTTGCACATTGCCTTCGATCCGAGAGGTAATTGGTAAACCAACTGATAGTTTGATCAGTAAATCTGGAAAACTACAGTACATGAGAAATACTAAACCATCTGATAAAATTCGGAATAGTTTTCTTTGAGCGCCTTTAAAATAGCTGCTTTTATAATTAAAACAGTGCTGCCCTCTGCTGGACATTTACTGGTAAAACATAAAATTTTAAATACACCATCTAGGTCGGTTTCACATTGAGCAACTTAAATGTGCATTTGCGCTGTGGTTTATTAATTCAAATACAATTTTTTTAATCCTTACTTGGACAACAATTGAAGAGAAATACACACGTTTAGAAGTTCTATATGTTAATCTCATTTGAATCGAATACACTACTGTATATGATTAATACACGGGTGCTCTATAATCAAGGTATTCACAACTGTTTTACATATGTTTATGCAATTAGACAACATTATAAGACATACTTTTAGATCTAACAAACAGGATGTTCAGATGCAGATAACATGCTAAGCGGGCAGATGCCCTTTGTGCTTCTCTTGGCCTTCTGAGGAGATCAGAGCACACAGACACACAAACAATGAATGAATCACACTACTAAATAAGTAGTACTTATGAACCACACACATATTAGGATCTGGACATTAATTTACATTAATATCGCACACAGGACACATCTAATGGTACATTTCTAAAACTCTCTTACTGAGCAAATAAGCAGAACAAAGAGCGCAGTTTCAAGAGACGCCTCACCACAGTTACAAATCTACAAGGTCATAGAACTGACAAGCAGAGAGGCTCCAGGACTCCTTATCAGTGCTCTAAGCCAATCAGAGACCAGAGAAGCTCAAAGCTGCATCTTTATACTCCAAAACATCTGAGATATCTTTAGCACTTTTTGAGGAACCTCGCCTAGGACAGGTCTGTCAAAATGCTCACAATTCTATGTGCACAAAGAATTGCTTATTCATGATGTAACTCTGTTAACCTGTAAACCTGTGTTTCTGTCAATAAATCTTCATCATTTTCCTAAGAGAGACTGGTCATTCGAACACCTCATGAGAAATCCCTTCAACATGGTGACCCCGAACGTCTGGCCTTCTCTCTTTCTCTGATTTGGAGGGTGGACGATGACTTTCTTCAGATGTTTTGCAGTGGAGCTCTGACATGACTACATGAGGTGAGTCGACCGTGTTTTAAACAAAAACGACTATTTGGCCACAGTCCCAAATTAAACTGCAAACAGAGGAAGTTCAGTCTCGTGATGTATTATGGTTCTTAGAGTTAAAGTTAAATATACGTATTTGGCTTGTTCTGACGACACAGGTTTCAGTTTGAACAGACGCTTGTGTGTGTGTGTGTGCGAGACGGTCCCGGCGGCTCGGTGTCGGGCCGAGGCGCGTGCTCGTGAAAGGGGGGGGGCGCGTGCTCGTGTTTTTTCCTTCGTGTGTGTCGTTGTGGGTGTGTGGTTCGGGTTTCATTTAATCACGAGGTGCTCGAACATTGAGGCTTTGATTACTTACTTTTGGGGGATAGACGTTTTCTATTCGGACCGTGGGGGCAGGTTGTGGCCGCTTGTTTGCGTGGGGCGGATTCATTCGTCCGCGTGACTAGTGGGAGTCACGGAGACCTGTTTCACTGTCTAGTTTAGAAAAGTGGTTCCGGGGCGTACGATCCTTTGAGTAGCTGGAAGAGGTGGTCCAACTTGTTTCGCGTCCGCTCGTGTGGAGTTGGGCCACTGCCGCTTGTTTCAAAGTTCGACGCAGCCGAAGTCTGAGCGACGTTGAGGTCGCCGGAAGTTCACGCTGAGGTGAAACTACAGCTCCCAGTGTGCCTTGCCCTGAACTTGCGGATCAGGGCAGTGGAATCGCACTGGGCGTTGCCGTATGAGGTCTGTAGTAAAGATAAAAGGGATGGAGCAACCGAAGAGGGTTGCGTACGGAAGCTCAGTGGTGACACTTGAAGCAGCCGACGAGGGTTGCATACGGAAGCTTGGAGATGCCACTTGGGCCTGTGTTTAATTTGTTTTATGATATTTTGCGTCGCATTTCTTTACATTTGTTAAGGTGAATCATTGTTTTGGGGGGAAGGGATCCCAATTATTTGTCCTCGTTTCTTTTGTCTGTTCGTGTCAATTAATGTCAAAGGGGGGTGTCTTTATATATATATGTCCATTTTCTGTGTTTTTGATTGTCATTAATTGTTTGTGTCGACTCAGAGAGAGTGAAGTGAGTGTGAAGACGTGAAGTTTTCTTTTTCCAGTGGTGAATGGTGCTGCTATATTTTGCATGACTGGCAGAGGGCGCTGTTGTGGAACAGGGGGGCAAGTCTGATTTTCCACAGGCTTGGCCCTGTAGTTCTAATGCACAGCTCATCTGTGGATGCTTGTGAAATAAAGATTTTGGGTGAATGTTTTGAGAGGCAATTTATGGCACACATGCAAAATAAAATAATAAATAAGAATAAAAATGCAGGAACAAGGAAACATTTTTTGAGCTATTGCTTAGGATCCGAGCAAATATCAGACTTTTACCAACGATAAAAACAGAGAGGGATAACAATTGGAGCGAACCTGCATCAAAAATTGTTGAGAAAGCAAACGAATCAACAGAAATTTAACTAATTTAGTCCTAACCAGATTTAAACAAGACAAACAAAAGATAGCTCATTGTAAAACGGTCGCAGACTATCAACAGTTAATTAATAATTATGATGAACAGCTAAAACCAGATTCCAACTAGAAGAATTGTTCTTAATTGCGGCCACTGAACAGAAATTAGGGGACACAGAGAACTGTTCAATTTAAAATAAAATTCAGAGCAACAGGTGGCAGGAAGAAGAGCAGTCAAACAGCGCCACCTACAGGAGGTTGAAGCAAATTGCAGAAACTGAAGGAGGAAAAAGCCAGAAAAAGGTGGAATGATATGAAAAGGTTCATATTGGAAGAGAGGGGCAGGAAGGCCACTCAGAGGTTGTGGAAATACCAGAGAGACGATCAGGCAGGTGAGGTGAAAATTATTTAGAAATCAGCCACAGAGCGAAAAGCTTACTTTGAGAAGCTTCAGAGCATCAATTAGATGAACACGGGAGTTCTAGAGAAAAATCTACAATCAATCAATTAATCAATCACCTTTATTTAACCAGGTAGAGCCCGTTGAGACAGAGATTTAGTTTACAAGGGTGACCTGGTCAAGTGATCAGCAGCACACGTCACATTGGCAATAGGCATTTGCACTTATCAAAGGAAAATAAAGAAAACTACAATCACAGTAAACAGATGTTGACATTTAAAAACCAACAGGATATGACAGATTTCTATATACATTATATACAAAACAAGCAGACAGACCTCGGTTGGGTAAATAAAGTTAAGAAAAAATCAACAATGACATGTAGATTGGACAGTCAGATTGGATTAGACAGTCGTGGGTCAAGATTAAATTCATTTTCAATTTCTGGTCAGAACTTTTTGTAAAATTTCTGCTTTTGGACTTTAGATTAGAGGTGAAAAACCCGTTGTGCAGACCAGACCCTGCGAGATGTGTTTTGATTGGAGACAAATGCCGAATGAAACAAATATAGCTTTTGAATTTTTGTTTAATGATATATTGGCATTAGATTAATTTGTCTTTCTTTCACAGCCTAACAGCACAAAGCTGTTAGAAACGGAGCGGGAGACAGGCAGACTTCTTTATTACCACACACACACAATGTATTTTGCCATGAGCTAGGATTCAACCAAAATACATGAAACTCTTGTGTTTGGTATCACGAGATTAGGGTCAGCGCGTATGATTCAATTACGATTTAATGCGTAAAGCAGACTTTGACTCTGGTTCATTGTGACTCCGCAAGTGAACAGCTGCCAGTCAGTGAGAGTGACATCTCTCACTCATGGACACAAAACAAAGACAGTTAAAGGGCAAAGAACTGTCACTATGAACTTCCTCAGCCATAGGTCAAGGCAAAAACCTGAATAAAAAGAACAGTCCAGGACATGAACAGAGGTCAAAGTCATCAGACACAACGTGAAATCAAGCGAATTCAGGGCCTGGGGCACCCTGAGACAGCCACCAGAACAAAGTGGCGTGTCACTGAAGCTGACATGAGTTGAACAATGGACAAGCTCGCACGACAAGAGCAAGTGAAACAGCTGTCTGGGGTCACCCTTTCCAGCGACTAGAGTAGGGGTCAGCCTTGCTTGAATCAGGTTGAGTCGGGCGTGGGCCTAGGTCTCGTGAACCCAAACGTAATAGACATTATTAAAGATACACCTAAAAGGCAGGGAGGACATGCCCCAGCATGTCACACAATTATTAGGTTAATACTGATTTATGGGCTCTGTCTGTTTGCTTCTCCCCATCCCAGTAGGCTTTAAAACAAAGTAAAAGCTCTCATCCCGAGGCCTACAGGAAAATGAGTTTGTGAATATTTTCACAGGTAAAATTGGTGTCACCACAATTATTCATATTGGATGTTAAAGGTTAGATAAATAACGGCAGTTCTCCTTGAGGGAATGTGTTTCTGGGAGTCTGGTGTGCACAACAGATTCGTTAAAATTTAGGATTATAGCTATGCCGCAGGAATTGGATCATTAATCAGTGCAGATAAGATCAATAAAGTAAGAACAGGCTTTCAGAGATAAGGAGAGCACAAGCTGATGACAAGGAGAGAACAAATTTGCAGGATAAAATAAACGAAAATTAAGAAAAACACAGAAGGAGCACGTGATGGTCGGTGAGAATAGTGGTTTCCGTGGACACAAAAGCGGAGCAGTGATAGTGCTGGTTGGGTAAGGGGCTTCAGACAGATCAGTGTTTTGACACACTGGTAGGCCTGAAGCGAAAAGGAGAACACAGTCAGCGCAGAGGGCAAAAGGCAAGGCTCTGTGTGAACTTTGGAGGGCAGCACAAACTAAGCTCATTCAGAGGACAAGAGAGGGTTTTTGAACAGCAAAGGGAGACAAAAGGAAGCAGACGTGCGATATGGTTACACAGCTTTGACAAAACCAACACACAGACCATAAATAAACATCAAGAATGAAACTGTCAAGCTGATTTGGAAGCAAAAAGAGCATCGGGATACATCAATTGGAGTCAGATGGTGATGGTCACTTCAGAAGAAGAGAGGGCCATGAGATGGGAGGAGGCCTTTGTGGCTCGCTGTCAACAGGGGCGGCTCCTCAGTGAAGAGAAAGCAGTGTGGCTGGACCATCCAGAACATGGAAGAGAAGAAGATTTTGAGGAGCAGCAACTCGCGCGTGTGGAGCACACCAGCTGAAGGGGATTTCAGCTGGTGACACACACACATTTAAATTTTCTGATCAGAACATTACGCCGTGCATTCATTGTGTGAGCCTCAACAGACGAGGAGGTCGCGCGAACAAGGAAATTTTCGACCGTGATGACACCGGGTCATGAGATAATAATTGGTTGTACAGACATGCTCGAACCGGTAAAAGGGGTTCAGAAATTTATGGTTGGTGTGCCGCACTCACCGGCTGACTAGGGGCATAAAATTAAAATAAAAAAATTAGAAGAGACGACAACAAACCGGTCCTCAAATTTTTTTGAATAAATTATTACATTACATGTCATGGTTTTCCTGTAAAAATTAGATCAGATAATGGTACACACGTTAGCAATGCAAATCTAGGGAATGTTAGAAATACTTTAGGCCTCAACATGTTAGTATACTTTTGAAAAATTGGCTGTAATCTGTGCACAGACTAAAATTAATTGATTTGGGGCTTTACAAAATGGCCGTTAGGGCTGAGGTCATCCGTAGAGAGGGGGTAAGGGTTGTTGTAATGTCGCATATAATGTATTTTGAGAGACTAATAGTTGTTTGTCCAGCTTCCATCTACAGAGATTTGAATCCGTTACACCTGAGAGTGCTAAGCCTGGACGTGGCCGGAGGGTCCACTGACACCTGGGGTGTTTCTCAGGGCCTCTAGAAGGGAGTGGCCTGAGCCAAAGGGGGAGTGCGCACATCTGAGCAGTAGAGGCGCACATCACTAGCTCCTCGCCAGAGAGGGAGAGCCACGGCCAGAGAGGAGTCCGAAAAAGGGGTCTCAAAGGTCATCACATTGTAGTGGACCTACCCAGGGTCAAATTAAGGTTTTTGAACTGTCCAGTGATGACCTTTACTGACCTCTCAGTAAAGCAAGACATTTACTACAAAATCATTCATTTAGCTATAATCTGATAAATATAGTCACCAAAAGAGACTATTTCTATCTTTGATTTTATTCTAATGTGATCAAAAGAATAACTTTTGTCATTTTCATGATGTGTGCTTTTAAGCTGTGTTATTCTGTGAGAGTTAAACTGTGTTCACTGCTATGTTAAAGGTGAAATTGCGGGTCACAGAGACCCGACTGTTTTGTTTAGAAATAAGAAGACAGTTTAATCCGTTGTTTTTCATGAACAAGGCTCCAGCTGCTCTGTCTTTTCCTAAACAATTTCCCTCTGCTCTGGCTGTAACCTTGGGTCGCGATAAGACAAGTGAACTCCTCTCTTTGAATCCTGCTTTAAGTTCTAAGCTGTGGCTGGAACGCGGAGTCAGCAAGAGGCTGCAGAGTCTGCAAGAGTTTGGAAGGAACGAGAAAGTTCCTGCAGAGTTTGCTGGGAATTTCAAAGAGATGTGAACCTTTCCCAAGAGCTGGGTACGTTTTGGTCAAGAGCTAACGACCTGCGTCTTCAGCTAAGGACTGATAACAGGCTGTTATGAGTCCACCTCGAACGAGCGTTTGTTATTCCTTCCTGGAATAAATTATCTTGAGCCAAGAAACCACGACTGTCACGACTTCTGCCGACGAAAGCGAGTATCACCGACACCGACAAGGTAAACACGCGTGGAGTCCAGCTTGGACTTGCGGGACCGACGACTCGTCAGTCTAAAGTTGACCACAGCTCTTTACCAGAACCAAGGCGGACGTCTTAAGGTAAAGGAGCAGCTGTTTGCTTGCTGGAGGTGTGATGATATCTTAGCTGGACGCGTACGGAAGAGTGTCATCTGGTTTCATAAATGCAAGATAAACTTCCTCTCTTAACCTCCCAATTCTTCTTAAATCTTTCCTCCTACTTTTTCCCCTCTCAATCTAAGCTGGAAACTATTTTAAGTTTAAAGAGCCCACAGACTAAATATGTTAACATCCAATATTGAAGTCTGTTGTGTTGAATTTAAGTGTGCTGACGTTTTAATTTGAAAGAAAGTGAAATCATGTCAATCAAGTGTAATGGTGTTAATTTAGTTGATTTATTCTAAATAAATGATAGTGTCTCTTTGACATATCAAACTAAGTTAACGTCTTTGTCACTTAATGGCTCTGTTTATTTATCCATCATAAAGATCACAGAAATATTGGGTAAACTGAAAAAGAACAGAATCCGTGAATTTACTATTCAATCTGAATAAGTAGATTAATTAAGGATAAAGAGGTCAGTATTAATATTGACCTCCTCATAATTCTTACATCTGGTGGCCTTCGTACGTGGTTCTGAAAGTTTATTGATTTCTGTGGTTTCTCATGAACTGTAACGTCATGTTTGCATAAGTGGATCCAAGTTTTAAACTCTGAGGATAATGATTTTGGCTGGAAGTGTTCAAAGCAGGCAGATTCTGCATGTTTTTATCATTTGAAGCTGTGAGATTATTATTGTTTCAACTCTGTTAGACGCTGTTGGAAGCATTCAGGTGAAGTTTTGTCAGCCGTGGTCTGTGGTGGTTCTGGTCCTGGTTCGGTCCAGTTCACGCAGACTCCTGTACAAAGCTTTGTTTGACCGCCGAGTCAAAAGCCTGAAAGCTAATTTAACATCTACAAGATTGCTGTTGTGGTATTTTACATTTTAGAGCAGGTCAGAGAAGCATATTACTGTAGAACGTAGTCGGATAGTGGTTCTGTTCAGACCCGAGTTTCTGATCCACGACGAAGTGGACCAGAACCGACGTTGACGCGCTCCGAGAGAGTCCGTGTTTGTTCAACAGCTGCAGTGCTGTGTTACTGAGCGTAACTAAGTTGGCCTGTCTAGGTGTGTTCGCCGCATGTTTCAGAATTTTGGAAAGTTAATTTGTAGCGTTTGAGTTGTTTTAAGAGTCCATAAAGTTGTGGTCTGCGGTGCTGAGCTAACGTTAAGAAGACGTGTCCGCATGTCTGTTTATGAGCTGTGATTGGATGAAACGAGAGCTGGGAGCTGTCAATCACTCGTAGCGAACGCTGATTCGCTGTAGTGGGAACGCACGCCGTTGCGACCAACCCACTTTGTCGTCATTTCCGGTACTTCATTGGTCGAAGGTTAGAAAACTACATTTACCATGGTTGCTTGGGAAAAGGACTACAAGCACTGTGATTGATTGGTTGACGTCACGTATCTGTGTAGCGAGCTCCGCCTCGCTCAGCACAGCAGAGCTGGTGACGCGCTGCGTCGACCCGCCTATTTGTGTCGTCATTTCCTGGTGCACTTTGAGTGACGAACAGTCACGTTCACAAAAAACATCATAAAAAGTCAGCATTTTTATGGTGAATTACCAGCTTTTAAAATTGTTCTGTACACAAACAAAAACTCCTGTTTATTCCAAATACAAATTTTAGAATAACAGAGGTACAGACAAACAATTTATGCTCATTTTAAATACTGAAGAGCTTTATAATGACACTCAAAAGGGAATTTTTATTTGATTTTCAAATTAAATAAAAAAAAAAAAAATGATGGAGAACAGAGCAATTCCACATTATGCTCTTCACATCTCTGAATTTTAAACAGAATTGGTGTGTACATCTGCACACTTTTAGTTAAAATTGGCATTTTTAACGTTTTTCTGTGCACAATCATTACTGTACTGTTATGCTGAGCGCACGAACACTCGTTTATTTTAAATAAAAAATTGTTTAAAATAACGAACGGAACGTCCTTTTTCACTCCTGATAACTGTCAAATGCAGTACAAAATCAGTTTCACTGAGACTGCAAGACATCTTTTTAAAGGCATGCTCAAGCAGCATCCTGTCACATTTTAGTGAAGTCATTGCATTTAAGTCAGCCCTCTTTTATAAGCGTTTGAGTAAGAAAAACGGAAATCAGGCTGCTTGGGTTAGTTAGTAACTGTTGTTTGAACGTAAGTTCTATTTTAAAGTTAACACTGCAAGAGTGCATTTAACTTTTACAAAGTTCATTGAGGGTAAAAACCTGAAATAAGGTACCTATGAATACTTATTACACAGTGAAACGCGTAAACCTCAGCTGATTAGTTTATTTGACTCAGTGCTACATTAAAAGTGAATATTTATTTGCATACACTAACATGAGAACAATTTTTTGATTTTTTTTCACACAAAATCAATACAATAATGGACGTGCAAGGAAAAAATGAACATCCTTTGATGTTTTACGACAGGCACCTTAAAGCTCATTTTGGTGACAAATATACACCAGGCATGGAAGAAGATGAAGACTTTAAGTGGTCTTTCTTCTTACATCTCGGCTATAAGATACGATTTCCGTTGCTCACCGTGGTTAATGCAAAAACGCAAACCATGGAAGAAATAAAACAGTGTGTTGTGAATGTCTTTGAAGCTAACATGCAAACCAAAACACCCTTACAGGTGTCCCCAGGTGAAGCGGTCAAATCCCACTCGCTGGAGCTGGAAGGGACAAGTTCATCAACTCCCTCTCCTAAAAAAGGCGAGAAAAAACATGTTTTTCAAACTAACAAACCACAACAGGAACCTGCCCGCTGGAACAATGAGCCGGAGTGGCTCAGACAAGACCCAGAGTACATAAAACGATTTCAAAGGGGCGCACGTCCTAAAGATAAGAAAGATGGTCACAAACCACGTAGTGAAGATGCCCGCTGGAACAATGAGCCAGAGTGGCTCAGACAAGACCCAGAGTACATAAAACGATTTCAAAGGACGAGCACACGTCCTGTCCCTGCACCTCGGACGAAGCTGCCCGAGATAAGCAAAAAACCACAAACGGTGGACGCCCGCTCTTTAAGTGACCCTCCGCGGTCTACACCGAGCAAAGGCTCCTGCCCCTGCACTGCGGACTGGACAGTCCGGGAGTAGCAAAAGGTCACAGAAGTTCCAGGAAAAAGGCAACGCACCACTAAGCTCTGAGGAGATAGTGGACAAAAGTTGGTTGTTTGAAAACTTGAATGATATAGAGGATGACCAAACTGGTACAATGAGTGACCTTGTCTTTGATAACTCAGAGCACATGGATAACTCAGAGCACACAGTTAGTGACAACAATAGCAAACGACAAAGAGAAAAACTTCTCAAAAGAGGCCTTGAGCTACAACATCAGTTTAAACAATCAGTGATGAAACAGTGCGCTGTAACTGCTGTTGAGGCTCACATGCAAAACAAAACACCCTCTGAGGTGTGCCCAGGTCAAAAGGTCGTATCCCAGTCGCAAAAAATAGGAGAGGTTCACTCTCCTATAGACAGCGAGGATAAACACCGTCGTCTCAAAGGTCCTCTGACCTCAGAAGAGGCAGAGAACATGCGTCGGTTGGTAAAAGAGTGGGATGATACTAGCGAGAATGAACACTATCGTCTCAAAGGCCTTCTGACCTCAGAAGTGGTGGAGAACACGCGTCGGTTGTTAAAAGAGTTGGATAATACTAGCAAGAATGAACAAGATTTTCAAACTGACATACACCGAAATGTTGGTACCAGTTGGAACAGTGACTCAAAATGGTTTAAAGGGAGCCCCGCCCCTGAAGCACCTCAGATTGAAAAATCTGAGACAAGCAACGAACCACAAAAGGTAGGTGTTCACTCTCTAAGAGACCCACAACGGTTCAGATCGAACCAGATGGGTGAAAACCAAGGTCAATCGGTGGGTGGACTTCAAAAGAAATTGAAGGATGAGGACCTATACTCATGTAACTATGCGTCGTCCCAACAGCCACCCCCGAGCCTTGGAACTGCACCTCCCGCGCCTCGAACAGAACAGTTCGAGACAGGCAAAAAGTCACGAATGTCCCGGAATAATGGCCCAACACCTCTATGCTCGGAAGAGACAGAGGAAGTAAGTAGTTTGTCAGTAGATTTGAATGTTACTGTGCTTGACCAACCTGATACAATGAGTGGCGTTATCATTGATAATGACACTATCAACATTGACCAACCTGGAGCGATGTGTAGCACTGTCTTTCACAAAGACTCAGAGCACACAAATAACTCAGCGCACACTACTACCAACATTGCCATGGATGTTGACAGCAAACCAATTGCTGACACACAACAACATCCTGAAGGTCATGATGCTGACAGCGAACAAGATGCTGACAGTAAACAAGATTACACAGACAGAGTCACACGTGAACAGAAACGTGGGACAAGACCTGTGAGGTTTCTGTGTAACTTTATACAAAGGGGGGTGGCTAAGAAAGCTTACCTGCCTATCACACTGGAAGGTGTCCTTGAGCGTGAAGCCCTCCTGGATGGTAGTGCTGATATAACCATTATGTCGGCCAAGCTGTTCGAGGAGCTGAGGACCGCCGCTAACGGTGTTGACAGGCAAATACCCTTTGAGAAATGTGCTATTGAGCTACAGGGTCTCGCAGAGACGAGAACAACCCTAACAGCTATGGCTATGGTTCACATGCAGATTGGCGAAATGACACTACGCCACCCGGTGTACGTGTCTAAACTTGACTCATTCCCATTTTTGGTTGGCCAAGATTTTATAAACCGCTTCAACGCGATTATAGATTATGGTCGACGGAAAATGTGGAGCACAGTGAGAAAACCCCTGCCAATAAAAGTGCTTCCTAGTTGCGATACAGACTGCCTAACCGCAGGTACCGCAGAGGACACAAGGGACTGCTCATCCGAGGACGAGAGCCCGGTAAGTGAACCTTCAACTACAGGTGAGACAGAAGAGACCCAAAAGTTGGACCAAACTCCGGTCCAACAAGAGAACCTCCTCTGTGAGCTGACACATTCAGCACTCCCTGACCACTGCCTACCACAGGTAGTGAAAGGTGTTGAGATCCAAAGATCCCACACCGATGACGCTGTACTGTCCTCTGAGACAGGTAATTCGGCAATCGGCCAAGCTTTCAATGAAACCTTGGTTCAAGGGCATCTGAGTCCAGAAAATGACAGTCAACCAACCGCTGACAGTCACTTGGACATCATTGTTGCAGACTACGAGGACCCCTCTTCAGACAAGAAGGGGGCAAACTCACATTACCTACCACAGGTAGAGAAAGGTGCTGAGATCCAAGGATCCCACACCGAAGTTGCTGTACTGTCCCCTGGGACAGGTAATTCGGCTATCAGCCAAGCTTTCGATGAGACCTTGGTTCAGGGACATTTGTGTCTAGAACTAATCAGAAATGACATAGTTTTTACAGACTCAAAGAGCCCCTCCTCAATCAAGAGGTGGGAAGTCACACACAACGACAGTGACCCGTCGCAGTCTGTACAATCAGACACACCTGCGACTGCGCCGACGGTTGTGACACACCTGAATTACACGGAAAGAGGTAAACGTAAGAAAATACGTTGGCCAAAACCTAAACGATTCCTGTGTACCGTCTTCTCTCAGCTGCGCGAACAGCTTAAACTAAACGGTGGCATCCTAACTTGTGCCCATGGACGGACGTCCTCACCTGTGATCGTGGTCCCCCATGACCAAAGGGGGGTGATGTTAGGCCATGCCAAAGACAAAGATTTGAATGTACACCTCAGAAACACTTTTGCTTTCGCCCAGAAAAACCTGGAAAGATCTGCTGAAGGACGTAAGGCGTACTATGACTAAAAGGCCTCTCACAATGAACTCCAAGTGGGAGACAGAGTCTGGTACTATACGTTCACCCCAGCAACCGGGAAAGGAGGGTCCGACACCGGAACTCTCGCCCGCAAACTAATGCCCAGGTGGACTGGACCTCATCTGATAACAGACAAAGTGTCCTCAGTCGTCTACGAAATCAAAATCAGCAAAGGCCGCAAAGAGCCAATTGCTAAATGGGTACATCGAAATCAGATCAAACCTTACAAGGCGTTCAATGACTCCACAAAAGACAAAGATCTCACAAACTCACCGACTTCATGGGATAATAAGGTCGTCCAAACACAAGTTAGTAAATAAACTAATCAGGTTTAAACTACCGTATATTCCACCCTATAAGTCGCATTGTCCAATTTGAACTTAGAAACGCTAAGCCTAAAACCCACAACAAAAAACTAATCTTAACAACCGTTTAAATCCACGAGATTTAATTTGACCTCGGTCATAAAGTTGAGACCTGTTTTCTTGTGTGTTGCACTTTGGAATCTGACGACAAGAGTGTGTCGAAGCAGTGAAACGTTGTTTCCTTGTTGTTTAGTCATTACTGTTGTCATTAGTTGAGATATTGTTTTGGTTCTGAACACTCCCAGCCAAAAAGGTTTTGTATTAACATTGGTTAATGAATGATATGGATTTAACTATGCCAACATGCAGTTCGTTTTGTTAAATCTCAATCGTCGAAGAGTCAATGTAGTTTAAAGCTACTCAAGGTACCATAAACTACATTGACCTCACAATTTCTAAATTGAACCGATTCGATCGTTTCTATTCTAGATTGTCTATTCATTTTGATGAGTCTCGCCATAGACTTCAAAATTTATTAGGAATACCAAATCCTACGTCGTTCGTCTAAAAGACAACAGACATTTAGATCAAACTATATTTCATTTTTCTATTTTAGTTTAACCTAAACTAAGTAATGAATGGAGGAATAGTTTGGAATTAGAGGCCTTCGTTACAGAAGCCCTCCAAAATTTTATAGGTACAAATCCCTATATCTAATTTTACAGAATTGATCCACCCCTTAATTGGTAATTGTAGCTGATCTAAACCAT
>JBBPBX010072700.1:0-18005 GCA_038048925.1 Garcialebias charrua
TCCTCATGGCCATAAGAGCCACTCCACACACATCAACTGGCATCTCTCCCTTCGAGATGATGACCGGTCGACAAATGACTCTCCCTCTACACCTGTTGTACCAACCAGGCGACGCCGCCATGGCGACAGCCTACACTACACAACAATACATGAAAGATTTGAATGTACACCTCAGAAACACTTTTGCTTTCGCCCAGAAAAACCTGGAAAAATCCGCTGAAGGACGCAAGGCGTACTACGACCAGAAGGCCTCTCACAATGAACTCCAAGTGGGAGACAGAGTCTGGTACTATACGTTCGCCCCAGCAACCGGGAAAGGAGGGTCCGAGACCGGAACTCTCGCCCGCAAACTAATGCCCAGGTGGACTGGACCTCATCTGATAACAGACAAAGTGTCCTCAGTCGTCTACGAAATCAAAATCAGCAAAGGCCGCAAAGAGCCAATTGCTAAATGGGTACATCGAAATCAGATCAAACCTTACAAGGCGTTCAATGACTCCACAAAAGACAAAGATCTCACAAACTCACCGACTTCATGGGATAATAAGGTCGTCCAAACACAAGTTAGTAAATAAACTAATCAGGTTTAAACTACCGTATTCCCCACCCTATAAGTCGCATTGTCCAATTTGAACTTAGAAACGCTAAGCCTAAAACCCACAACAAAAACTAACCTTAACAACCGTTTAAATCCACGAGATTTAATTTGACCTCGGTCATAAAGTTGAGACCTGTTTTTCTTGTGTGTTGCACTTTGGAATCTGACGACAAGAGTGTGTCGAAGCAGTGAAACGTTGTTTCCGTGTTGTTTAGTCATTACTGTTGTCATTAGTTGAGATTTGTTTGGTTCTGAACACTCCCAGCCAAAAAGGTTTTGTATTAACATTGGTTAATGAATGATATGGATTTAACTATGCCAACATGCAGTTCGTTTTGTTAAATCTCAATCGTCGAAGAGTCAATGTAGTTTAAAGCTACTCAAGGTACCATAAACTACATTGACCTCACAATTTCTAAATTGAACCGATTCGATCGTTTCTATTCTAGATTGTCTATTCATTTTGATGAGTCTCGCCATAGACTTCAAAATTTATTAGGAATACCAAATCCTACGTCGTGCGTCTAAAAGACAACAAGAAAGAAAAAAGAAGGTCCTCTTGCTGCGAGCCTGCTGCGAGGCTGCTGCAAGGCTGTACAGTTGAAGCTCCGCTCCATCGCGCCGGAAGAGGGTCCCGTCGAACCCGGTCCTTCCGCCTGTGGTCCGCTCGTTTAATTTTTGCCGGCTGCGCGTTGGCAGCGATCGCAAATACACTAAAAATTGAACTAAAACATAAAAATAACAATTATACTTTATTTATAAAGCCATTTAAAAAAACACAGCTGCAACAAAGTGCTGTACACATGAAATTAAGAACATATAAACAAAAGATGAGATGAAATCATGAAAAACAACAGTCATGTGTTTAATACAGAAGTGGGTTGAGCCTAACCAGGGGTTGCTAGGTGAGGGGCTGGACTCAGGTTTGATCTGATTGGCTGGCGGCTTGTGACGTCAATAAATGCAGGAAGTGTGAATCCTGGTGTATTTATCAAAAATAAATAAATCTACTTAGAGTAAATAAACCACTGGGTGCATTTTTTTGGCACAAGGACTGTTTTTTTATGAAGTAAATACCCAAAGTTTAGTAAAAAAACATTAAAAAGTGAATTTTGCATGTGTGGTCCCGTTTAAGAAAACTTATATTTAAGAAATCCTGACAAGCATGCTTTCGCAACATTAGATTTTCTCCAACCCGTTATAAAATTTAACCAACAAACGTAATAACATAAATGTCTTGTCAAAACATTCAAACATTTTCTGTAATGTCAAAAAAAATGAAAGGTATTCTTTAACTTCAACACATTTATTTTATCACTATGGTTTCAGGAGCAATGCAACAACTATTACTCCCAATTACAACTGTATTTAACACTTGATTATATTTTTAAAAAATAATATAAAACACCCTCAACAAAATAAAAACAATTTTTGCTATGAAAAATGGAGAGTATACTACTGGGCACCATGAAAAATGAGGGAGCCACTACAACTTCAAATGTTTAAACATAAAATGTCTTTGGGAAATGTGATGGGCACATCTCCTACCGTGAGCAGGCAGTTGGACGAACACACAATCAGAATTGGACAGGAGAGGGAGAGTTTTCCTGGGGGCTTTGAGGTCCTGTTTTTCCTGAAACACAAAGACATATTTCTGTTGGCATGATGAATCATATTTTAAGATTGTGGAATATAAGCCAGATAAATAAATAAAATAAAGAGAGAACCTGTAAAACTATCATGTTAAATATGACGCGGTTGAAAATTTGGGTGCACTAACTGTGCTGGTGAACCAAAAAAAAGTTTAGAAACACCAGTGCAATCAGTGCAAGAAGTTAGTGTAGAACCATGGAAAAAAATGTATCAATTAAAAAAATGATTTTGAGTAAGATATTTCCAGCAACCTGCAAAGATTTTGTTTCTTTCCACCTTGAAAACTTTAATATCCAAATACTATGTTAGGTTTATTCTTTAAAAAATAATAACACCAATTTCTCATTAACATTCAAATAATAATGTATTATTGTAATTAAAAAGATAAATTAATCTACATTTCTGGAAATGTTTGAATTATCAGAATAATCCAGGTGTCAAAATGAAGCTTAAAAAACATGAATCTGAAAATGTGCTTATACAGTATAACCAAATTTGACTTAATCCTCTGTTTGATTAGATGGGTTACATATGGTCATGCTATCACATGAAGTTGCATTAAGGGCATCTTTGTACTACAAAAGTAGTACAAAGATGCACACCACCAAAATAAAGTAGGACAAACTCACTCTTAGAACTGGACAGGAGAGGGAGAGCTTCCTGGGGGCTTTGGGGGCTTGTTTTTCCTGAAACACATAGACATCTTTATGTTGGCATGATGAATCATAATGTTAATACATTATTCAGATTGTGGAAGAAAAACAAAACAAAAACAAGACAAAATAAATACAAAACTAAATTCACCAAACTCCTTGTCAGTAGTACCTGAGTCGGTGTGCTGTAGGCATGTAACGGTTGCAGTAGGTTGTACCGAACCGTTTCGGTACAACACGTTCAGTTCGGTCCACCTCCGTACCGTTTCGGTTATTTTTTTCACTCATTGAACGTTAATATATGCGCCGCGGAACATAATTTCCTGGGCGCGTTTCAGCACTGAGCTTTTATCGCGTAGCACGCGCAACATTATTAGCCATTAGCTGCTCGCTCCGGTCTCCTGTTTGGGAACGTTATGGCTTTCTTGTTAAGACGTGCGCACATTCAAAGCTGTGTGTGTGGACGACTCTGCAGCAGCTGCCAGAGGTAGCTCTCTGCAGCAGACAGCACGTCTCACGTGAACGCGCTTGAAACTACGTCGTCGGAATGTGAACGAAGACACCGCAGCTGTGCGCTAACAACACAGCAGCTGCATTTAAACTACTTCTTCAGGTAAATTAGATTGGTCCAGAGCAATAACACAAACTGTATGAGTTCTTAATCTAAGTCTGAATGTTGTTATATGCGCAGGCTTTAACGTTGCTGATCCTCGCTACCGCTACGAGACATCTATCACTCAAAAAATTCAGCTCTTTATGAAAAAACTGTATTGTCAACAAGCCCTGGAGCTCATTAAAGCCCTGATGAGATGAGTGAGAGCTTCAACCGTTCAAAAAGAGGTATTGTTATTTTATTATTATTATCTAAATAATCTTTTTTGTTTAAAATCATAATCTTATTAACTTCCATTCCCCATCCATCAAGTACATTATTTTATCAACTGAAGTTATTGAAGTTCCATGATTTGGTATAATATTTTATCAGTTATGTATAGGGCTCAAAATAATGCATTACCTTTAAATATCCAAATGCATTTTGTTAAAAGACAAAGTTGTTATAGGGGACAGAGATGTTTGTAAAACCACAATTCAGAACTAGTTTGAAGGGACGTTCTACCTCAATCCAGGGAATTAGATTATGGAATGGCTTGGAGAATGTAGTTAAAAATGCCAAGTCAATGTTTACATTTAAGAAAATTATCAAAACGAATGTGTTAAAAAAAATGAAATAGCGTAATGTGTATTGTATTAGTTAGAAAATTAGAAAGAGTTAGTTATTTTGTTCTGTTGGTTGAAGATTATTATTGTTTAATCTGATTGTTGGAAAAAAGGGGCAGATATAATAAGATTTATTCTTCTTTCTGCTACCTTTCATTTTTTTATATTTTGTACATTATCATTTATGGGATTGTCTTGTATTGTTTCTTTTGTAAAAAAAATGAACAAATTTAATAAACATAAACTTGTTTTTTTATCTCTTTGTTTTATTACAAGTCTGGGACATAGGTAGCTGCTCTCTTTGTCCTCTTCAGGGACAGACATCCACCAGAGATCACCTGCAGCTAAGAAGTGTGTGATGACTGAACTGAACTCTGAACTGTTCCAGCACCTGTCCCACTTGGAGGAGCAGGTCCAAGAAGTTGTGAGTACAGTAATGAGGACAAATACAGCCACACTGCTGCTACTGGACAAAAACTTGATTAGTTAGATTGTAAACAGTCTGTTGCTGCTTATTGTTCTGACTGTTATTGTATTTATTAAGATTTTTATTATTGTTAAAGGGGACCACAGATGCAAAATTCACTTTTTAATGTTTTTTTTACTCAACTTTGGGTATTTACTTCATAAAAAAACAGTCCTTGTGCCAAAAAAATGCACCCAGTGGTTTATTTACTCTAAGTAGATTTATTTATTTTTGATAAATACACCTGGATTCACACTTCCTGCAGTTATTGACGTCACAAGCCGTAGCCAATCACCTCAAACCTGAGTCCAGCCCCTCACCTAGCAACCCCTGGTTAGGCTCAACCCACTTCTGTATTAAACACATGACTGTTGTTTTTCATGATTTCATCTCATCTTTTGTTTATATGTTCTTAATTTCATGTGTACAGCACTTTGTTGCAGCTGTGGTTTTTTTTAAATGGCTTTATAAATAAAGTATAATTGTTATTTTTATGTTTTAGTTCAATTTTTAGTGTATTTGCGATCGCTCCCAACGCGCAGCCGGCAAAAATTAAACGAGCGGACCCCCGGCGTAGGGACCGGTTGCGACGGGACCCTCTTCTGGCGCGATGGAGCGGAGCTTCAACTGTACAGCCTCATTTCAGCCTCGCAGCAGCCTCGCAGCAGTGAGGACCTTCTCCTTACGGATTAATTTACGGGAGACACTTGGTGAACTTTGTGTTGTCTTGACTGGAACAGCGATAACTCCCAAAATCTCCGCGTGCAACGAGCGGAGCTGGCGAACACCGGAAGAGGAACAAGCTAACATTAGCATCGGATTCGGGTGGTCTAATGCTAAAAGGAGCAGCAAATTGCGGCGCGCTCAGACGGGTTTCGGTAAGTTATCTTAAGCTAACACTAACAGTAAGTCAAATGAGTAATAAAAAAAGAGCTAATTTTAAAACAACAACACATTACAGATACTGGCTGTTACAGAGGGCGTTAACAGATCGTTGAAGGGCGTGGACTTCAAGAAACCGGTCGTTCAAAACGAAAGTTAAAAATGGCAGAATTAAAAAGGGTATAATTAATTATCTAAGAATTATTTTGTGTATTAAAATGAATTAATATTGTCAAGATAGCACACAGACATAACATAAAAATTTTAAATACCTATATGTGGTCTCCTTTAATATAGTTTATTTATTGTAGAGTGCTGTTTATTTAAAATATTATCCAAATGGGTCACTTTTATTTATTACTACAATGCAATACAAACACATTTTTAGCATATTTTCAAAATAAACATTTAGTAAGTCTTTATTTTGTCTTTTTTTTTTGTACCGAAAATAAACCAAATATAAACCGAACCGAGCCCTCCTTGTAGTTGAACCGAACCGAAATGTGATTTTAGCGTACCGTTACACCCCTAGTGTGCTGGTAGTCTCATCTGTAGACTGGTCCAGAATGATTGTTGAGTCGCTCGAAATGGCCTCATCTGTGCTCATCAAGACGGCGTCTCTTTGAAGAGCTGCAAAGATGAGCCAATTAATCAATTCCAACAAATGCTGGCCAACATCATATGTTATTAAGTCTACTAAAGCTATGATATATTTATTATTGAGGAAATGAATCGTTAGTTGCAGCTTTACCACTTTGATTGTCTCCCACTCAAGAGATGTTTTTTTAGGGGACCTCACATTCTGCAATCTTTGGTTTAGTTGCGCAAACACAGTGACCTTAAGAACACATTACCGGTAATTACATTTTTTTAAATCCTCAATAAAAATGTGCAAAATAAAAAAACTTTGGTCATTAACTGGATGCATTTCACTTACCCATGAATTCGACCTTGGTCCTGTAGCATGGGGTAATACAGCTCTCCTTTTAGCCATTGCTATGATTTCAGGTTTTGGTGGGTATCTGTGTTATACCATAAAGAAACCTTAATAATAATACCCTGATGCATGCTCAATAATCCAGGTAGAAAAATCTAAAAAAGCTAAGTCTGGTCCTCTGGACATTCAAAAAACAAAAAAAACAAAACAAAGCGTTTCGTCTTTCGGACGAAAGACGAAACGTTTCTACAATTTTTTGCTTTGTTTTGTTTTTTTTTGTTTTTTGAATGTCCAGAGGACCAGACTTAGCTTTTTTAGACTTAATAATAATACCATTAAACTAGGCATTGAGCACACATTGCACACAGTACTAGCTTTTTCTTAATTGCACTGGCTACAACAATGCATTTTTTTAACATTAATATTGTTTTAAACCAGTAAAATTGTTTACAGGTAGTTTATAATTTTTGAAAATTTAGAAGTTTCTTAGATATCTGAAATTTCATAGTTCAATCAAATTTAGATTCACATCTGCAGCTAACAACTGAACACATTTTTTGTTGCTGTCTCAAAGTAGCTGTACATGAATGGATGGGAGACATGCATTTAGAGACAAGCCAGCAATAACAATTATATGCATTATTGATTTTAAAATTGTATTGTTATTCAGTTTTCATACTATTAACTGAGATATGTATTAATGTTCACAGCAACAGCAAATCATAAAAGAGTAGGGTTCTCTCCATTGTATTATTGCAATATTTTTAATAATTTATTGCCAAGTGTAGCGGAATTCAGTTTTTTTCCTTTGCGCCGGTGGAGAATGTGCAGTTAGCATTTAGCAACATGTCCAGTTAGCATTTAGCAACATAGCACTATCCTACAGCGGCTACCGCCTGCGCTCGCACACACACACGTCACTAAAGACGTAAAAACTTTTATTTAATATTGGTATGATCATTACAACAACTTGTGTCCATGTCTCAGTCTACATTATAAACAACTTTGTATAAATACGTTACCTCTTAACGTCGACACAACCGCGTCATAGCTCATCCACGCTGTTAGCTGTTCCTAGCTAGCGCTAGCGCTGTTCGGCGCCGCTTCTTTTTATTTCACGTCAGCTGCAACGTTGAGCAACGTTGAGCTATAAAAACACGATTAAACATCGATAAGAATGTGTAATGCGCATTACAACGACAGAAACTCTGTACAAATAACTTTATCGTACTTGAGAAAAGGTAAGAGAGCTTACCTAAAAAGCCACCGTCGCGACTCGCAAGTTTTACTATGTCCACTGCGCAATGCGCATGCGTACTGCGCCGCACGCGCTGAGAGTTCTTCTTCTTCTTCTTCTTCTGTGAGGTTTACGGTAGCTTACATCCTTCCGGTGTATTACCGCCATCTAATGGTACCATCCCAAAACTACTTCAATTCTTCTGTTGACTCTTGTTCTACTAAAAGAAACTGTCCAGATGAACTATTTCAAGTGAGAAAGTTTTTGTTGTAAATTTAATACTACTATTAGCCAAATTTTACATCCACAGCTGTAAATTCTCCTTGCTAAAACCTAGATTTATAGTGTTTTCTAATTATATTTCTTCTTACTTATCTACTTTAAAGTATTGTACTAATGCAAAAGCTTTAAAAACTAAAACAATCTGTAACGAATTTCTGTTGTAAGCTGCCCAAGACACATTTTTGTTTTTGTTTATGTGCCTTTATTCTCTGTTGTGCTATGCATGCCTTAAGTCTCGAGCCATGTTTGACATTGTAAGTTTTTTTTGTACTTGTTTTTTTCTATAAATAAAAATAAATAAAAAGATGACCTGATTGAGAATTATTGGATTTGATACCTGGATTATTGAGCATGAACTTTTTTGTCTTGTTCTTTTGTTCACATTATTAAAATTGTAACTGTATCTGTATTGAAATAATGATAAAATAAAAAAAAATAATAAATAAAAAGCCTGTTGATGTCAAGTAAAACAAAGTATTTACATACACCTTTACTAGATCCCCATTCCAAAACGCTCTTCAAACTGACTTCTTTTTTCATTTGGTCAAGTAGAGTTTTCCTTTCATCTGAATATTTAAAACATTCCAAAATGACGTGCTGCACTGACTCTGTATCCTGGCAAAAGTCACAACGTCCACTATTGTGTTTCCCTATAATAAACAAAATACTGTTCAGATTCATATGACCTATTCTTAATCTTGTTAACATTGATTCCTCCCTCAGAGAACCCATACCCAGAAATCCCTTTTTTACTATTTTTTCCCCTCGTCTCAAACGTAGAAAAATATGTTTATGGTAAATGAAGCTTATTTATATAGCGTTTTCCAGCCCCCTATGAGGGGCCCCAAAGCGCTTTACAATACCAACCATCCACCCATTCGTACACCCATTCATACACCAGTAGCGGCAGACCAATGCAAGGCGCCATCCAGTCCTACCGGGAGCAACTCGGGGTTTAGTGTCTTGCCCGGGGACGCAACGTCACATGGTGTGGGGAACCGGTATTCGAACCTCCAACCTTCTGATCGGGGGACGACTGCCATTACCACTACGCCACAGCCGCCCCACGGCCGTTTAATCTGTCCTAACCACATATTTATTTTATTAAAATCAATTATATGTTAAATTATATGTTAAAATAAATATGTGAAATGAACCTGCATTATTTGTCTATTTAATATAAACTGCACAGTAGGTATGTTTATGTAGTATTCAGCCTTGGAAAAAAATACAATGTAGAAAATGTTAATGAACTATTGGTTTAAAGAAATTGTAATAGGACAATGGAGTCTGTTCAAAGTTAAACAGAACCTGTATAAAAAGAATGTACTTTGAGTGGGCATGCTGATCAAAGAAGCAGATTTGTCTTAATTCAAGTTAGTTTGTTATCTTGAAACAACATTTTTCACGTTTTACAAACCTCACGACAACTGCAAATGTTAATGAAATGTCAAAAAAGCTTGTTTCAAATAAGAAATGACTCAAAACAAGATATTTTCAAGACTTTTTGCCTTATCAAGATTTTCAAGATGCATTGTCTCAAAACAAGTTGTAATGTCTTACTTAGATAGATGTTTTTGACTTATATTAAGTAGGGATGGGGCAGATCCGATCCAGTATCGGTATCGGTATCCGATACCAGCATTATTTAAGTATCGGGTATCGGATCAAACCTACCGATACTTTTCCGATCCAGCTTCAAAGAGCACTTGTGTTCAATCACAATCTGTGACTGCCCTTTTTAACATTGTGTGAGATAAACCCAATGAAGACACTCTTAAGCCTTACAATAAGGGGGTTCCCTATTGTAGGTTTTAAGAGTGTCTTCATTGGGTTTATCTCACACAATGTTAAAATGAATAGTTTGGGTGCAAGGGAACTTGGCTTCCAAATCCCCCGGTCCCTTTCAGTGGGCTATATAATGTCGATTCACATGCTAATGACCCTGCTAATGACCCATTAATTCTACACCTACACCCCCCCACCCCCTACCCCTCAGTCCAAAATCCTTGGACCCAGTGCAAGCCTTGTATAACACATAAGCATTTATCGCTGCCAGGTCAAGCATGTTGTAGAACACGGCAATGGGCCGCACCGTATATAAATGTGCAATCTGGTCCATTATACCGGTATGTCAGTTGACCTCAGGTCATGTGACCTGTGTTGGTCCGTCAGTTTACCTCAGGTCATGTGACCTGAGTTGGTCCGTCAGTTGACTTCATGTCGTGTGACCTGTGTTGTTTTGTCAGTTGACCTCAGGTCATGTGACCAGTGTTGGTCCGTCACTTGACCTCAGGTCATGTGACCTGTGTCGGTCCGTCAGTTGACCTCAGGTCATATGACCTATGTCGGTCCATCAGTTGACCTCAGGTCATGTGACCAGTGTTGGTCCGTCACTTGACCTCAGGTCATGTGACCTGTGTCGGTCCGTCAGTTGACCTCAGGTCATGTGACCTATGTCGGTCCATCAGTTGACCTCAGGTCATGTGACCAGTGTCGGTCCGTCAGTTGACTTCATGTCGTGTGACCTGTGTCATTTTGTCAGTTGACCTCAGGTCATGTGACCTGTGTTGGTCCGTCACTTGACTTCAGGTCATGTGACCTGTGTCGGTCCGTCAGTTGACCTCATGTCATGTGACCTGTCTGTCAGTTGACTTAATGTCGTGTGACCTATGTTGGTCTGTCACTTGACCTCAGGTCATGTGACCTGTGTTGGTCCGTTAGTTGACCTCATGTCATGTGACCTGTGTCGGTCCGTCAGTTGACCTTAGGTCATGTGACCTGTGTCGATCCATCAGTTGATCTCAGGTCATGTGACCTGTGTCGGTCCGTCAGTTGACCTCATGTCGTGTGACGAGTGTCGGTCCGTCAGTTGACTTCATGTCATGTGACCTGTGTCATTTTGTCAGTTGACCTCAGGTCATGTGACCAATGTTGGTCCGTCACTTGACTTCAGGTCATGTGACCTGTGTCGGTCCATCAGTTGACCTCATGTCATGTGACCTGTCTGTCAGTTGACTTCATGTCGTGTGACCTGTGTTGGTCCGTCACTTGACCTCAGGTCATGTGACCGGTGTTGGTCCGTTAGTTGACCTCACGACATGTGACCTGTGTTGGTCCGTCAGTTGACCTCATGCCATGTGACCTATGTCGGTACGTCAATTGACCTCATGTTGTGTGACCTATGTCGTTTTGTCAGTTGACCTCAGGTCATGTGATCTGTGTTGGTCTGTCAGTTGACTTCATGTCATGTGACCTGTGTCGGTCCGTCAGTAGACCTCAGGTCATGTGACCTGTGTCGTTGTGTCAGTTGACCTTAGGTCATGTGACCTGTGTTGGTACGTCAGTTGACCTCATGCTGTGTGACCAGTGTCGTTGTGTCAGTTGACCTCAGGTCATGTGACCTGTGTCGGTCTGTCAGTTGACTTCATCTCATGTGACCTGTGTCGTTTTGTCAGTTGACCTCAGGTCATGTGACCTGTGTTGGTCCGTCACTTTACCTCAGGTCATGTGACCTATGTCGGTCCATCAGTTGACCTCATGCCATGTGACCTATGTCGGTACGTCAATTGACATCAAGTTGTGTGACCTGTGTCGTTTTGTCAGTTGACCTCAGGTCATGTGACCTGTGTTGGTCCGTCAGTTGACTTCATGTCATGTGACCTGTGTCGTGTCAGTTGACCTCAGGTCATGTGACCTGTGTTGGTCCATCACATGACCTCAGGTCATGTGACCTGTGTCGGTCCGTCACTTGACTTCAGGTCATGTGACCTGTGTCGGTCCGTCAGTTGACCTCATGTCATGTGACCTGTCTGTCAGTTGACTTCATGTCGTGTGACCTGTGTTGGTCCGTCACTTGACCTCAGGTCATGTGACCTGTGTTGGTCCGTTAGTTGACCTCAGGTCATGTGACCTATGTCGGTCCGTCAGTTGACTTCATGTCATGTGACCTGTGTCGGTCCGTCAGGTGACGGACAACAATAGGTCAAGCATGTTGTAGAACACAGCAATGGGCCACCTGCATGTGTCAGAACGCACCGTATATACATGTGCCAAGGACAAGGAGAGAGACAGTACTTGTAAGCAAAATAATTTATTTGACAGAACATCAGGGTTATAGGATAATCAGCACAGCAGAATAAGACAATTGTATGCATAAACTTGTTCTGGAGCAGACAAAGCTTTCCGTTCAGTGGATGTCCCAAAATGTTCAACTGTGAGATAACTTCAGGGTCTGTTATGTGTGAATTGGTCAGGGCCTCTCTAAGGGGGGAAGTGCAACTTACTTACCTGGTGGAAACATTGGAATGCAGTCTGGTGTGGTGGGGGTGTCTGAGTTGTGAGCACGCATATTTATAACAAAAGGCAGTTAATGGCCTACTAATGGTTGAAGAGAAGGAGGGGGTTTGTCCTCAGGATCTTGAAAATTCAGTCATCCTAGTGTTAAGCCTTACAATAAGGGGGTTCCCTATTGTAAGGCTTAAGAGTGTCTTCATTGGGTTTATCTCACACAATGTTAAAATGAATAGTTTGGGTGCAAAAGTTTCATTATACAGAGTCAAATACCTGAACAGTATCGGATCGGGAAAGTATCGGTATTGGTCGATACTGAGTTAATAAGTATCGGTATCGGATCGGAAGTGAGAAATGTGGATCGGTGCATCCCTAATATTAAGTGTGATAAGAGGTTTTGACTTGAAATTAGAAAATTAGACTTGGTAAGATTTTACGTTTTTGCAGTGTAGCTACTCAGATAGAAAAATCTGAGACAAGTACAATACCACAAAAGGGAGATGTCCACTCTACGAAAAACCCAAAGAGGTTTGTTCAAAGCCAAGGACCTGCTCCTCCTCCTGCACCTCGAATGCAACAGTTCGAGACATGTAAAGAGTCACAAATGCTCCAGAAAAAAGGCACAACACCTCTGTGCTTGGAAGAGACAGAGGAAGTAAGTAGTTTGTTAGAAGATTTGAATGTTACAGAGGGTGACCAACCTGAGACAATAAGTGGCATCATAATTGATAGGGGTGTAACGGTATGCTAAAATCACATTTCGGTTCGGTTCAACTACAAGGAGGGCTCGGTTCGGTTTATTTTCGGTTTATTTTCGGTACAAATTTTTATTTATTTTTTTTAAATAAAGACTTACAAAATGTTTATTTTGAAAATATGCCAAAAATATGTTTGTATTGTATTGTAGTAATAAATAAAAGTGACCCATTTGGATGATATTTTAAATAAACAGCACTCTACAATAAATAAACTATATGAACAATAATAAAAATCTTAATAAATGCAATAACAGTCAGAACCAGAACAATAAGCAGCAACAGACTGTTTACAATCTAACTAATCAAGTTTTTGTTCAGTAGCAGCAGTGTGGCTGTATTTGTCCTCATTACTGTACTCACAACTTCTTCTTGGTGGGACAGGTGGGACTGTGGGAACAGTTCAGAGTTCAGTTCAGTCATCACTTAGCTGCAGGTGGATTTACCTCTGTCACAGACTGAAAAAAAAGAGAGATTAAAAAAAGTTAATAAGATTATGATTTGAAAAAAAAAAGATTATTTAGATAATAATAAAACAATACCCCTTGAATGGTTGAATCTCTCACTCTTCATCATCATGGCAGGGCTTTAATCTGGTCCAGGGCTTGTTGTTGACAACATCAGTTAGTTTTTTCATAAGAGCTGAACTTTTTGAAGTGTTGACGTGATGAATGTCTCATAGCGACGCTCAGCAATTTTAAAGCCTGCGCATATAACAACGTTCAGACTTAGATTCGAGATTTAAAAACTCATACAGCTGCGCAAACAGCTTAAACTAAACAATGGCATCCTAACTTGTGCCCATGGACGGACATCCTCACCTGTGTTCGTGGTCCCCCATGACCTCAGGGGGGTGATGTTTAGGTCATGCCCACATCAAAGACAAAACTTTCAATAACCCCACAAACGACAAAGATCTCGCAAACTCACAGACTTCATGGGAAAATAAGGTCGTCCAAGCACAAGATAGGTGCCAAAAATAAAAATAAACAAAAGACGGAAGAAAATGTGCCCACGTAACACAGTTTGAAAAAATAATATATACCATACCATACCATACCATACCATTTTATTTATAAAGCACTTTAAACAGGAACAAGTCCACACCAAAGTGCTGGACAAACAAACACGCAACAGGCAACACAGACAATGAAGTACAACACGAAAAACATATATACTTATGCCTACATATAATATATATATATTTTTTTTAAATACAAAAGTACAGTAATTTAAAATTGTTAAACCTAACTGTCAGGAGGGATACATGTCTTGCACCCCTTTTTAATAAACAAACTTTTGTAAAACTGTCACAATATATAATCACCATCTCCCCTTCTTCCTTTCCAACTGCTCGAGTACTTAATCTGCACCTGTAAATAAATTATCACTTACCTTTTTATCCTGTCTTATGTCTTTACTTCTTTGGTCTGCCAGTTGTTGGTCGACGTTGTACAAAACCTGATAGCGCTTTCACAGTAGTAGCTTCGTGCACTCTGCCCATCTTTCGGACGACTGTATGACATGTTCTCGGTGTATCTCAGTACAATGATAATAAAGCTTATTCTGATTATTCTTATTCTGACAGTCATCCAACCACGCTATTCCGGTAATAAACAATGACCAGAGAGCTGTATTTTATGACAATGCTAGAATTAATACATCCATCCATCATCTTTACCTGCTTCTTCCATTTTGGATCATGGGGGTTGCTGGTGCCCAAGTACAACAATCAATGTGCAAGGGGCAGGGTACACCCTGGACAAGTCACAAGTCCATCACAGGGCCACATAGAGACAAACAAGACAAACATTTCACTCACTCACACCTAGGGACAATTTAAAGTTACCAATCAGACTAACATACATCTTTTTAGTCTGTGGGAGGAAACTGGAGTACCCAGAGAAAACCCACGCATGTATTTGATTTGATTTGATGTTTATTCATTCATTTTAAAAGAACAATACAAGACAGTTTCATCAGATACAAGATTACAAGTAGGATAAAATGAAGGGAGCAGAAAGAAGATGAAATCTTATTATATCTGCCCCTATTTCACAGTTTGTTCAACCAATGATAACTTTCAAGCAACATCACAGAATGAATAGTTCTACCTATTTTCCTAACTGTAATACACAAACTACATCACAAAATGAATAATTCTACTTAATTTTCTTGACTGTAAAACATAAACTAGATCACAAAATGAATAATTCTACTTAATATTTCTAACTGTAATACACAAACTACATCACCTATAATTCTAATTAATTTTCTAATTCTAATTTTTTTATTTTTTTTATTTTATTTTATTTTTTTATAATTTTATTTAATTTTCCTATTTTTTTTTATTTTTATTAATTTTCCTAACTGTAATACACAAACTAGATCATAAAATGAATAATTCTACTTAATTCTACTTAATTTTTCTAATTGAAATACACAAACTAAAAGATGGCACAACATCAAGATGTTCACAAAATGAATAATTCTACTTAATTTTCCTAATTGTAATACACAAATTCATCACAAAAATGAATAATTCTACTTAATTTTTCTAACTGTAATACACAAACTGCTTCATAAAATGAATAACTCTACTTAATTTTTCTAACTGTAATACACAAACGTACCGTACATCATAAGTACAACATAATTGTAATACACAAACACGCAAGATTACATCATATATAGTTTTTGAGCAAGTCCTTTTTGACCTTTTTCTTAAATGTATACATTGATTTTTCATTTTTAACATCACTCTCCAGAGCATTCCACAATCGAATTCCCTGAATTGAGGTAGACCGTCCTTTTAAGCTGGTTCTGAATTGTGGTTTGATGAATATCTCTGTCCCTTTGAGATTGTAATAACTTTGTCTTTTTATAAAATTTCTTTGGATATTTAAAGGTAATGTGTTATTATGAGCCCTATACATAATTGATAAAATACTATATTCTACCAATTCCTGGAATTTCAATAAGTTTAGTTGAATAAACAAGGTGTTTGAAGGGTGAGTGAAATGTTTTCTGGTGATTACTCTTACAGCTCTCTTTTGTAAAATAAAAACAGGCTTTGTAATAGTTTTGCATGCTTTTCCCCAAACCTCAATACAATAGATTAAATGTGGAGCAATGATTGTGTTATACAACATATGTAAAGCTTTATCAATTAAAAAATCCCTGACTTTATACAGTACTGCAATTGCTCTAGCTAGTTTTTTTTAATAGAATTTACATGATGTTTCCATGTCAGTTTGTCATCAATGATAACACCCAGAAACTTCACTTCACTCACTTTACAGATCACAACATCTTCAATTTCAAATGGATCGTCATCAACAATTCCCTTTTTGTTACTGAAAATCATGTAGTTAGTTTTATCTAAATTCAAAGATAATTTGTTTAATTTAAACCAAGTTTGTATTTTTATAAATTCTGTTTTCATCATATCCAAAATCTGTTTTATGTCATTACCCGAACTGAAAAAAGTGGTGTCATCGGCAAAAAGAACACATTTAAGTAGTGCTGACACATTTACCAAGTCATTCACATATAAAATAAACAACTTTGGTCCAAGCACAGAACCCTGAGGAACTCCACAAGTGATATCACGGAGGTCAGATCTAACATCATTTATTTGCACAAACTGTTTCCTGTCCTTCAAATAGCTAGATACCCACTGTAATGCTGGTCCTCTAATACCATATTTATTTAGTTTTTCAAGGAGAATGGTGTGGTCAATGGTATCAAATGCTTTTTTTAGATCAACAAAAACACTAACACAGTACTGTTTATGATCGACAGCATTAGTTATTTGTTCCATTAAATCCATGAGAGCCATTGACGTAGAGTTTTTTTCTCTAAACCCATATTGACTGCTACTTAAAATGTTTTGTTTATCAATAAATTGATCCAATCTGGACACAAATAGTTTTTCTAGAATCTTTGAGAACTGTGGTAATAAGGATATTGGCCTATAATTATTGAATACACATTTATCACCATTTTTAAAAAGAGGAATTACCTTTGCTACTTTCATGTTATCTGGAAATATTCCTGTTGAAAAAGATAAATTGCATATATATGTAAACGGTTCAATAACATAACTTATTATTTCCTTTACGAACATCATATCCATGTCCACCCAGTCTTTTGATCTCTTGTCTGAGAGATTTTTTACCATTTTCATAATTTCCTCTTTGTTAGTTCCACTAAGAAAAATACTGTTGGTGCAACTTTTAATTGAATGACACACCTTATTATCTACTTTTGGTATTTTAGCTGCAAGGCTTGATCCAATATTTACAAAATATTGATTAAATTCATTTACGATATCATTCTCATCATGTATTTCTTTGTCATCTTTCACAAAATATTTTGCAATGTTCGTTTTTGCTTTATGACTTTTTAGAACATCATTTATTACTCGCCATGTTGTTTTAGTGTCACCATTGCTCTTGTTTAATAAATCACTATAGTATTCTTTCTTGCATCTTCTTATAATCATTACCAATTTATTTTTATATTTTTTATATTTTTCTTCAGCTTGTTGTGTTCTCGTTTTTAAGAAACATAAATACAAGTTATTTTTTTTTTTACAAGCATTTCTCAACCCTTTAGTCATCCAAGGTTGGTCAACAATATTTCTTTTTCTACGATTTCTTTGCACACAATTCTTTTCATACAGAGCTTCTAAAATGTTCATAAATTCATCATATGATCTGTTAACATCATCAATATACACGTCCTTCCAGTTTTGCTTCTGTAAATCATCTTTTAATTGATCCATAGCTTTTTTTGATGTGTTTATTATTTTTTTCTTAATTGTAACTTCTTTTGTAATGTTTTGATCATTTCTGTAGATAGTGAAAACTGGTAAATGATCACTTAAATCAGTTGTTAAGATACCACCTGTCATATCCCCATTTGTTATATTTGTGAAAATGTTGTCAATTATCGTAGCACTATGAGTTGTAATTCTTGTTGGTTTTGATATTAACGGATAAAGATTTAAACTATACATTGAATTTA
>JBBPBX010072701.1:0-18005 GCA_038048925.1 Garcialebias charrua
GCTCAACTTGAGGTGAGCTTTCTCCCTGCACAGAGCTGCACAGAGAATTATTCCTGCGTATTGATGGACTAGCGAAAGCTAGTCCGGCACATTTTCTCTTAACCCCGAAGTACTTTCTTCTCCTCTCTCTACAGATTGCTTCGCTCGATGGCGCTAACTACGCTACAAGAAAAAAGCTACTTCGCTAACTCCTAGCGAGCTAGCCAGCGAAAGCGACGCGACGGAGGAGACATTTCAAGGAAAAAGAAAAAGGATTCTGGAAGGACTCGCTCGCCTTATCTTGGACATGCCTCCGGAAAAAGGAAAGCGAAAGGCAAGACATCCAAGGAAAACCATCGGGACAGCGAGCCCAACTTCGCGCGCCTGTCCCAGCAGATGCGGTTTCTCTCTCGTGGCGATGGACACCCATGAAGCCTGTCCAGTCTGCCTGGGAATGCTTCACGCAAAAACAGCGCTGGATGCGCCCGACTTTTGCCCACATTGCAACATGATGCTGGATACGGTGCTGCGGCACCGGGTTGACCTCGTCGCCAAAGCCATGGGCACTTCAGTAGTACCAACGGATGCGGACACCACGAAGCCTCTCACTCCCACACCGGAGCTCGAGAACATGGCTCTACATGACAGCACACGAGTCGAATGGGGCAACAGCCCTGACGTGCTGGCTCCTATGGTGGACTTAACAGTCGAGTTTGACACGCGAGGCATGATGAACGAGGAAGAGATCTCGATTTCAGCCTCGGGCGAATTTTCAGCGGAGGACGCAGACGTGGAACTGGAGGATCAGGGAGAAGATCTCTCCCAGACCCCGGTACCTGTGCTCCCAGAAACCGACTTTTCCATCCCTGCTCTGTTCGACCTGTGCCACAGAGCAGCGGACGCGTTGCACATCCCATGGCCCGAGCCTCCGCCTCGCCAACAGGTCACGAGGCTGGCAGGAAACTATTTTTACTCAAGCAGCAGGCCGCCACGAGGCAAAGGATGCCCGTGTTCCCGGACTTCCTCACAGAACTAACTCGCACCTGGGCTCAACCAAGAGCCCCCATGCTCCTTCCCCTCTCACAGTTCCTCGACGTCGACGGGATGGATGAGGTGGGAATAGCTAACGTGCCTCAGATTAAGGACACACTAGCGTCTCACCTGGCTCCTAAGTCGTCCGGGACAAAACCAACTCTCCCTAGCAAGGCTTATCGAGCTTCAGCGTCTCTACTCGAGAAGTGCTACAAAGCTCAGGGACTCCCGGCGCGCGCCATGAACGTGTCCGAGTTGATGCAGGCTTACCTAGTAGATAAGCTGCAGCAGCTGCAGGTAACAACGGACAAGCAGGTTGCCGCCGACTTGCTGGATGAAGCCCGCAGTGCAACAGACTTTGTGCTCTGCATGATGGGGACAGCCGCTGTTGCTCAAGGTAGGGGCATGGCGGAAGTGGTCATCGCGATTCGCCACCTGTGGATGACTTTAACGGATCTCCCTGAGGGACAAAAGGTGCCTTTTCTCCACCACTCGATAGAACCGACGGGATTATTTGGTAAAGCTTTGGAGCGAATTCAGACCAAGCTGGACAAAAGGCGCAGACAGGCCGAAGCTCTCCGGGTGGGCATTCCCCGGAGAAGCTTCGCCCTCCCAAGAGAGTCTGCTGGAGGTAGACCTGCGCAGCCTCGACACCGCTCGGCAATGCGTGCCCCACCGCAGAAGCGGCCAGCATACGAGAAGGAGCCCGGCAGAGACCCCCGCTGGGCCAACCTCGCACAGAGCACGCATGGAGCAAAAACAGGTTTGTTCCCCGCCCGGCGGTCAGACACAGGGCCTGCTCGGCAAACCAGGACACCAGACAGAAACGTGCCTGATGAACCAGGTCCACGTTCCCACATTACACGATCACCTGCGAACACGGTACTGGGAATGATGCCTTCATGTCCAGACTTTATTTGGAACATGGTACAAAAAGCTGGTAAATCTATCGCATGCACAAATCATGCTCTCTCTACTGTGAGTGACATAGAATCATGTACGTCATTGCACATAAGCACGAATAAAGCTCATAAAACAGCCCTTCTCTGTTTTATTGACTCTCAAAAAAAACACACACACACAAATAACTTCAACAGAACAGGTCCCTCTGGCCTGCCAGCCGTCATAAAGGGAGAGGGCCATTTTCCCCCTCTCCCTCACGGCCCATGGGGTATTAGCCTAATCAATAAACCCTAGCAGGGTGCCTCTGATTCGTCTGCAGTAAACAGACACAGAGGCGTCTGCAAGCACCCCCCACACCCCTCACGGAGACAGGTGAGGAGGGTCACGTGCTCAAGCCCCCGCTCCATTGTGAATAACGGGGCAGCCAATACACTAACCAGGCGAACACGTGACATGTCCGCACCTCAGGGAGGCATGCCGACAGAATCTAACGACGGGGGGGGGCACGTCAGATGCCCACAGGCAGCCACAAGCTTCACACCTTCACAGCAGCAATTGTGTTCAAGCTGCTGTGCATATAAACAAATCAGAGTTGAATCAGATCTCTCTTCCTGTTTTTCGAAGGGGACTGGGCTCTCTATCACCAAATAATCTAAAGTCTGCCAAACTAAAAGGAGCATCTCCACGTTCTCACGTTGCAACTGCCCCTTTATTATTAATGAGGGACACGCAATGTCCAAGCAGTGATCAGACAGCACGTGACCTTCCTCTCTGTGCTGATCCAGCTCTGCTCTCAAACAAAATTCTCCCAACTGGTGAAACATAGACCCCGGTCAGTTTGCCTGGTTCCGATGATCTGTTAAGTCATAGAGCCCTCAGACTAAATATGTTTAACATCCAGTATTTCACTGCACTAAAACCATAGATATATGGTAGGATCTTTTGTCGTATATCTCCGTATCTTCACATATACTTATACTTATATTTCCAGATATTCCCGGAAATGGACCGCAATGATTCTTAAAAAATCCCAAAATCCCAAAATCCGGATACTTATCTTTGGCTGACCCTTGACAAATAACAGCCACATTTATTTTGGATCTGCCGAAGATAAGTATCCAGAATTTGGGATTTTTTAAGGATCATTGCGGTCCATTTCCGGGAACATCCGAACAGAGATCCTTCCGTATATCTATGGTTTTAGTGCAGTGATATGTCTGTTGTGTTGTAATTTAACTGTGCTGATGTTTTAAATTGAAAGAAAGTGAAATCATGTCAATCAAGTGTAATTGTGTTAATTTAGTTGATTTATTTTAAATAAATGGTAGTGTCTTTGACATACCAACTAAGTTAACGTGTCCATTGTCACTCTATGGCTTTATCTATTTATCCATCATAAAGATCACAGAAATATTGGTTAAACTGAAAAAGAAAAGAATCCGTGAAATTACTATTCAATCTGAATAAGTAAATTAATTAAGGATAAAGAGGTCAGCTTAATACTGACCCCTGCTAAAATCCTTTACATCTGGGTGGCACCGTATGTGTTTAAAGACACAATATATGGTCTCCCTCATGTTCCCTTCATCTACGTCGAGGAACTACGAGAGCGGCAGCAGCATGGGAGCCCTGTCCCTGAAGTACATCAGATTGAAAAATCTGAGACAATCAACGAACCACAAAAGGTAGGTGTTCACTCTCTAAGAGACCCACAATGGTTCAGATCGAACCAGGTGGGTGAAAACCAAGGTCCATCGGTGGGTGGACTTCAAAAGAAATTGAAGTATGAGGACCTATACTCAGAGGTGGGTAGAGTATTCAAAATTTTTACTCAAGCAAAAGTATTGTTACTTGAAACAAATAGTACTCAAGTAAAAGTAGTGAGTAGGCATCCAAAAATTTACTTGAGTAAAAGTAATAAAGTACTTTGATTATAACCTACTCAAGTAGTGAGTAACTGCGGAGTACCATCTCGTGTCATTAAATTATAACATGCAAATGGATTTACAAGGAAACATAACTTTTAATGAGACTGAACATACATTGTTATAAATAAAAACACAAAGGCAATACCAGCCAAAAGGATTTAGAAATAAACCACTTATCTTTTACATTGTTGTAAATAAAAAAACAAACACAAAGGCAACTGTAGCCCAAATAATTCTGCTAAATAATAATAAACTTGACTTTCTGCAAAACTTTGTTTCTACCAGTAAATGTTGGAACTCATTTTCTTACATTTTGACATCCTATAAACAGCACTAACTGTTTACCAGAATCTCCGACGTCACTCAACATGGCCCGCGCGGAGAGTTTGTTGTGGTCACGTGACTGGTTGGCTTCACTTGATTGGTTACATGTCAGGTGACAATAAGTTACGCAATAATTTTGCTGCAAATGTTTTTACATACTTGAAACAAAAGTAACTGTAGCGATCGGCAGAAAGCCCATAGTAACTGAGTAAAAGTTGCGGTTTTCTCCCCTAAAATTTACTCAAGTAAAAGTACAAGTCTTTCACATTTAAACTACTCTCACAAGTACAATTTTCTCAAAAAGCTACTTAAGTAAATGTAACTGAGTAAATGTAACTCGTTCCTACCCACCTCTGCCTATACTCATGTAACTATGTGTGGTCCCAACAGAAACTCCCGAGCCTTGGAACTACACCTCCCACGCCTCGAACAGAACAGTTCGAGACAGGCAAAGAGTCACGAATGTCCCGGAATAATGGCCCAACACCTCTATGCTCGGAAGAGACAGAGGAAGTAAGTAGTTCGTCAGTAGATTTGAATGTTACTGTGCTTGACCAACCTGATACAATGAGCAGCGTGTGTGGCGCGTCACCAGCATCCAGCGAGGTGGAGCTCGCTACTCAGATACGTGACGTCAACCAATCAATCACAGTGCTTGTAGTTCTTTCCCCAAGCAATCATGGTGAATGAAGTTTTATTACCATCAACCAATGCAGTGCCGGAAATGACGACAAAAATGGTCTGGCTGCATCGACGTGCGTCCCCCACCTCAGCGAATCAGCGCTTTTAACAGATACGAGACGTGATTGACAGATCACGACTCTCTTTTTATCCAATCACAGCTCATAAACAAACATGTATGACACGTCGCTTTAACGTTAGCTTAGCACAACAGAACACAACTTTATAGACTCTTAAACAACTCAAATGCTTCAAATTAACTTCCCAAAATTCTGAAATGTGGCAATCACATTTAAAACAGGCACAACTTAGCTACGCTCAGTAACACAGCACTTCAACTGTAACACAACACGGACTCTCTTCGGAGCCGCGTTCAAGGTCGGTTCCGTCCACTTTAAAGGAGCAGAATTCGGGTTTCAGAACCACTATCCGACACGCTCTAACAGTAATATGCTTCTTTGACCTGCTCTAACATGTAAAATACCAGCACAGCAATCTTTTTGATGTTAATAATAGCTCTTCAGGCTTTTGACTCGGCGGTCAAACAAAGCTTTGTACAGGAGTCTGCGTGAACTGGACCAGAACCAGAACCCCCACAGACCACGGGCTGACAAAGCCTCACCTAAAAGCTTCCAACAACGTGTAAAAGAGTTGAACGAATAACAATCTCTCAGCCTCAAATGATAAAAACATGCAGAATCTGCCTGTCTTGAACACTTCCAGCCAAAATTATTATCCTCAGAGTTTAAAACTTGGATCCTAATATGCAAACATGACGTTACAGATCATGAAAGATCACAGATTTATCAATAAACTTTCAGAAACTGGTACAGGGCCACCAGATGACGGGAACATGAGGGAGACCATATATTGTGTCTTTAAACACATACGGTGCCACCCAGATGTAAAGGATTTTAGCAGGGGTCAGTATTAAGCTGACCTCTTTATCCTTAATTAATTTACTTATTCAGATTGAATAGTAATTTCACGGATTCTTTTCTTTTTCAGTTTACCCAATATTTCTGTGATCTTTATGATGGATAAATAAATAAAGCCATAGAGTGACAATGGACACGTTAACTTAGTTGGTATGTCAAAGACACTACCATTTATTTAAAATAAATCAACTAAATTAACACCATTACACTTGATTGACATGATTTCACTTTCTTTCAATTTAACACGTCAGCACAGTTAAATTACAACACAACAGACATAAATACTGGATGTTAACATATTTAGTCTGAGGGCTCTATGACTTAAATAGTTTCCAGCTTAGAATTGAGGGGAAAAGATAGGAGGAAAGATGGAGAGATGGTTTAAAGTAAATTGTCTTGAGCATGTTACCAGAAGTGACACTTTCATCCGACTTCTGCTAAATCCAGGTACGTTTGTAAACAGCTCTTTACCTTCGACGACGAGTCTGATAAAGAGATGACACCAGCCTTTCAGATGCACAGAGTCCTTCAGGCCCAGCACGTCCGAGCCGGTCCTCGTTTACGTTTTCAACGTCTCCTGGGATCCGCATCAACCATCAGAAAATATGTCAGCTACTGGCCTCTGACTTCAAGATAACTATTCCAGGAAGGAATAACAAAGTTTTGAGCTTACGCTCGTTCGAAGTGGACTCATAACAAACATGTTATTAGTCCTTAACTGGATGACGTGCCCTTAGCGTGTGACTAAACGTCCATCCAGCTCTTTGGGAAAAGTTCACATCTCTTTGAAGTTCCCAGCAGACTCTGAATAATTCAGCTTAGCTTAGAACCTTAAGATAGAACTCTGAAACTTGTCTCTTTCCGATTGGTTCAAAAGAAACAGTCGGAGAGTTCACTTGCCGTTATCACGACCCAAGGTTAAAGCCAGCAGCAGAGGAAAATGTTTAGAAAAAAGACAGACGCATAGACTCCAAGAGGTAAAATACTTGGATTAGCGTCTTAACACTTCTAAAACAAATCTGAAAAGCACAATTTGACATAAAATTCAACTCTGACACCATTATATGGTCAAGTAACACAGTAATACTCCATATTAAAAGAATAACACAGCATAACATATATCATGAAAATGACAAAAGTTATTCTTTTGATCACATCAGAATAAAATCAAAGATAGAAATAGTCTCTTTTGGTGACTATGTTCTCAGATTACAACTAATGGAATAATTTGTAGTAAATGTCTTGTTTTACTGAGAGGTCAGTAAAGGTCATCTCTGGAACAGTTCAAAAATACACAGGTGTATCAAAGTGGACACGGTCATGCCCACTACACATATGAAAGTGAAATTATTGTAAAATTATAGTGTTGGGAAACAATATTATCACCCTTAAACTGGTTTTAACCACTAAGGAACTTTGCTGCTTGTGGTACTGACTTTGTTTGTGGCTCCTCTGATTTATGAAGTCCTTTACATGGAGGTTGAAATGTTTCAGCAAAACATAGAAACTATCAAGGTGAACTGACTGAAAATGGTTACATTAGCCCTCATGCACGAACCGTTCGTACGCACAGATTTGTTCTCAAACTGTGCGTACGAGTGATTTAGGATCATTTGTGGCATCCAACAATGTTTTCGTATCCTAGGATTTTTTTCAGATACGAACAAAATTTACGTGTGGTCCCGACCTGTCGTATATTTTACGAGGAGTCGGTCTGCTGTCATCCAGACGGCCTTTTCTCCACTAATAACTTTATATTTCGTTATTTAGAAAATATTTTGAGTTTAAAAACAATTAAATGCAACCACACATATTGGTTTAATTAAAGCGGCTTCAACACCCCCCCCACGTCCACCACCTTGCGCCACCCGCGCGTGGCCCCCCGCGCCACTCATGTCGACCACCGTGTGCCACGCAACGCGCCCCCCCGCGCACCACCACGCCACGCGCCCCCACCCCGCGCCACTCATGTCGACCACCGTGTGCCACGCAACGCGCCCCGCGCAACCACGCCACGCGCCCCCCCCCGCGCCACTCATGTCGACCACCGTGTGCCACGCAACGCGCCCCGCGCAACCACGCCACGCGCCACTGTCGGCACGGCCCCCCCACCCCGTGCCACTGTCGACACACACACACACACACACACACACACACAGCGCCGCTGCAGAGACAGGGGAGAAAAAAGCGAAACCAGCTTATTCAGTCGTTTCATGTCATTTTTAATATAAACTGCCTGTTGACTGTGGGCGCTCACTGATGTCATCTGTATTCTGTGTGGGTCTGCGCTCAGATCCGGGGCTGACACTATGATCAAAGGCGAGTCAATTTTAATTCGCCAAACGCGTTTGTGTGTTTTCTGACGCATAAAAGCCGGAATGAATGGACACTTCCTGCTCGCGGTGGCAGGAAACTATATCCTTATATGGTGTTTTGAGGGGTGGGAATTATGTAAATAACCACTCGCGTGCACGAGCAGGTGAATAGAACAGGTGGGATTCATCATTATTTACACAGCTCATATACACACATTTCCTGACGATAGAAGACTTTGTTGGATCTGACGTGGCATGTTCGTACGAACGCTTCGTACGAACAAAAGTAGGAGAAATTTAGGATAAGAATACGAACATTTTCGTGCATGAGGGCCATTGTGTTTAAACTGAGATCATTCAAGTGTCCAAATCAAGTGGACAAAAGACAAGTGGAACCGCATCTATCAATGGCAAAGTGAAATAAGAAAAGCTTCAACAAAGTTTTGGTGGTACGTAAGGATAGTGTACACCTGACAAACCGAGGACACCTTCTTATAGTGGTACGTAAGGATAGTGTACACCTGACAAACCGAGGACACCTTCTTATAATTTTGATTTCCATATCTGGCTTTTTGTAAGATGGGAAACAATTCAGGGATCTTGACCACGAAGGGACTCGAACCCTCAATCTTCTGATCCGAAGTCAGACGCCTTCTCCATTAGGCCACGTGGTCATCTGAAGAAGGTAGGTTCTAACTCAAATCTCATTCATTTTTGAGTGGCTTTTAAAGTTATTTGGCCAGAGAGGCAGGATGCGGCAAATTAAGCTGAGAACTACAAGATACACAAGGTACTCACTAAACAAAGCAACATTTTTAGTCCGGTTTATATAAAGCTTAGGTCTTACACTTCAAGTCTGAACTATGCATGCCTAAAAACGTTGTCCTTGAGGTTGCTGTCATTGACATAAGGAAGTGAATTTATTGTGAAATTAAAGTGTTGGGATACAATATTATCACCCTTAAACTGGTTTTAACTACTATGGAACTCTACTGCTTGTGGGACTGACTTTGTTTGTGGCTCCTCTGATTTATGAAGTCCTTTGCATGGAGGTTGAAATGTTTCAGCAAAACATATAAACTATCAAGGTGAGCTGACTGAAAATGGTTACATTGTGTTTAAACTGAGATTATTCAAGTGTCCAAATCAAGTGGACACAAGACAAGTGGAACCGCACCTATCGATGGCAAAGAGAAATAAGAAAAGCTTCAACAAAGTTTTGGTGGCACGAAAGGATAGTGGCCACCTGACAAACCGAGGACACTTTCTTATAATTTTGATTTCCATATCTGGCTTTTTGTAAGATGGCAAATAATTCAGGGATCTTGACCACGAAGGGACTCGAACCCTCAATCTTCTGATCCGAAGTCAGACGCCTTCTCCATTAGGCCACGTGGTCATCTGAAGAAGGTAGGTTCTAATTCAAATCTCATTCATTTTTGAGTGGCTTTTAAAGTTATTTGGCAAGAGAGGCAGGATGCTGCAAATTAAGCTGAGAACTACAAGATACACAAGGTACTCACTAAACAAAGCAACATTTTAAGTCTGGTTTATACAAAGCTTAGGTCTTACACTTCAAGTCCGAGCAATGCATGCCTAAAACGATGTCCTTGAGGTTGCTGTCATTGGCATAAGAAAGTGAAATTATTGTAAAATTATAGTGTTGGGAAACAATATTATCACCCTTAAACTGGTTTTAACCACTATGGAACTTTGCTGCTTGTGGGACTGACTTTGTTTGTGGCTCCTCTGATTTATGAAGTCCTTTGCATGGAGGTTGAAATGTTTCAGCAAAACATAGAAACTGTCAAGGTGAACTGACTGAAAATGGTTACAATGGCCCTCATTCACGAAAATGTTCGTATTTTTATCCTAAATTTCTCCTACTTTTGTTCGTACGAAGCGTTCATGTACGAATATGCCACGTCAGATTCAACAAAGTCTTCTATCCTCAGGAAAAGTGTGTAAATGAGTTGCGTAAATATGATGAATCCCACCTGTTCTAACCAGCTGCGCGTGCACGCGGAGAGGTTATTTACATAATTCCCACCCCTCAAAACACCATATAAGGCTACGTTTCCTGCCTCGGAGACAAAACGTGTTTGTGCATAAAATGACAGCGAAAAGTAAAAAAGAAGAACTCTACCGGTGCGGAGATTGAAGTTCTGCTCTCCTTGATCGAGAAAAGTAAATCTGTCCTTATTAGCAGTGTCACTCATGGGAGTAAATGACCAACTAAAGCCAAAGAATGTTCATTTATAATAAATGTGGACCTTAAAATATACACGTGTCCGGGTGGCTAACTGGTTAAAGCATTGCACCACTTATCGAGATTTCGTGGGTTCGATTCCCACAAGGTATGCCTATTTTTTTTCCTTCCTTCTTTAGATAATTTATTCATTCCAGATTAAAAAGAATTTATGCTTCATTTCTTGTTGTATTGTAAATATTTTTCTTGTGTTTTTTAAATCTGGAATGAATTAAAAGGAGAAAAAAGAACATTGTCCCATGTGGGACTCAAACCCATAAAGTTCAGAACTGCGACGTAACGTTCTACTCATTGAACTATCTGAAGGCTATGACAGTGGCAGGAGGAGGTCATCCTAAAGTCTGCGTTACCGAGACAAATTAAACTTAAATTAATTCATAATTTAAGTTGGTTTTAGTTTGAGATCTTCATATTAATATTGTAGTGTTAGAAAACGGCATTGATAACAAATTGATTTTAATTTAAATACTTTAATCCGTTAGTCATTATTACATAAAATTCGACTTCAAACAGAACCTATTGTCAAGACCAATTGTGGTGCGTGACTTTTTTAAACTCTAAATATTTTCTAAATAACGAAATATGAAGTTATTAGTGGAGAAATTCCGTCTGGATGACAGCAGACTGACGCTCCTAAAATATACGACAGGTCCGGACCACTCGTAAATTTTGTTCGTATCTGAAAAAAATCGTAGGATACGAAAACATTGTTGAATGCCACAAATGATCCTAAATCACTCGTACGCACAGTTTAAGAACACATCTCTGCGTACGAACGGTTCGTGAATGAGGGCCATTGTGTTTAAACTGAGATAATTCAAGTGTCCAAATCAAGTGGACACAAGACAAGTGGAACCGCACATATCGATGGCAAAGTGAAATAAGAAAAGCTTCAACAAAGTTTTGGTGGCACGTATGGATAGTGCCCACCTGATAATCCGAGGACACCTTCTTATAATTATGATTTCTGATACATGGCTTTTGTGTATGATGGTAAATAATTCAGGGATCTTGACCACGAAGGGACTCGAACCCTCAGTCTTCTGATACGAAGTCAGACGCCTTCTTTATTAGGCCATGGGGTCATCTGAAAAAGTTAGGTTCTAACTCAAATCTCATTCATTTTTGAGTGGCTTTTAGAGTTATTTGGACAGAGAGGCAGGGTATGGCAAATGAAGCTGAGAACTACAAGATACAGTATGTACTCACTAAACAAAGCAACATTTTAAGTCTGGTTAAAACAAAGCTTAGGTCTTACACTTCAAGTCCGAACTATGCATGCCTAAAAACATTGTCCTTGTGGTTGCTGTCATTGACATAAGGGAGTGAATTTATTGTGAAATTAAAGTGTTGGGAAACAATATTATCACCCTTAAACTGGTTTTAACCACTATTGAACTCTGCTGCTTGTGGGACTGACTTTGTTTGTGGCTCCTCTGATTTATGAAGTCCTTTGCATGGAGGTTGAAATGGTTCAGCAAAACATAGAAACTATCAAGGTGAACTGACTGAACATGGTTATATTGTGTTTAAACTGAGACAATTCAAGTGTCCAAATAAAGTGGACACAAGACAAGTGGAACCGCACCTATCGATGGCAAAGTGAAATAAGAAAAGCTTCAACAAAGTTTTGGTGGTACGAAAGGATAGTGCCCACCTGACTAGCATTATTGTAGAATGGGTGATAAGAAACTAACGAATTACATATTGATTTTTTATGGACACCTTCTTTTAATTTTGATTTCTGATACATGGCTTTGTGTAAGATGGGAAATAATTCAAGGATCTTGAACACAAGGGACTCAAACCCTCAATCTTCTGATCCGAAGTCAGACGCCTTCTCCATTAGGCCACGTGGTCATCTACAAAAGGTAGGTTCTAACGCAAATCTCATTCATTTTCAAGTGGCTTTTGGAGTAATTTGGACAGAGAGGCAGGGTGTAGCAAATGAAGCTGAGAACTACAAGATACAGTATGCACTCACTACACAAAGCAACATTTTAAGTCTGGTTTATACAAAGCTTAGGTCTTACACTTCAAGTCCGAGCAATGCATGCCTAAAACGATGTCCTTGAGGTTGCTGTCATTGGCATAAGAAAGTGAAATTATTGTAAAATTATAGTGTTGGGAAACAATATTATCACCCTTAAACTGGTTTTAACCACTATGGAACTTTGCTGCTTGTGGGACTGACTTTGTTTGTGGCTCCTCTGATTTATGAAGTCCTTTGCATGGAGGTTGAAATGTTTCAGCAAAACATAGAAACTATCAAGGTGAACTGACTGAAAATGGTTACAATGGCCCTCATTCACGAAAATGTTCGTATTTTTATCCTAAATTTCTCCTACTTTTGTTCGTACGAAGCGTTCGTACGAATATGCCACGTCAGATTCAACAAAGTCTTCTATCCTCAGGAAAAGTGTGTAAATGAGTTGCGTAAATATGATGAATCCCACCTGTTCTAACCAGCTGCGCGTGCACGCGGAGAGGTTATTTACATAATTCCCACCCCTCAAAACACCATATAAGGCTACGTTTCCTGCCTCGGAGACAAAACGTGTTTGTGCATAAAATGACAGCGAAAAGTAAAAAAGAAGAACTCTACCGGTGCGGAGATTGAAGTTCTGCTCTCCTTGATCGAGAAAAGTAAATCTGTCCTTATTAGCAGTGTCACTCATGGGAGTAAATGACCGACTAAAGCCAAAGAATGTTTATATATAATAAATGTGGACCTTAAATATACACGTGTCCTGGTGGCTAACTGGTTAAAGCATTGCACCACTTATCGAGATTTTGTGTGTTCGAATCCCACAAGGTATGCCTATTTTTTTTCCTTCCTTCTTTAGATTATTTATTCATTCCAGATTAAAAAGACTTTATGCTTCATTTCTTGTTGTATTGTAAATATTTTTCTTGTGTTTTTTAAATCTGGAATGAATTAAAAGGAGAAAAAAGAACAATGGCCCTCATGCACGAAAATGTTCTTATTCTTATCCTAAATTTCTACTACTTTTGTTCGTACGAAGCGTTCGTACGAACATGCCATGTCAGAACCAACAAAGTCTTCTATCCACAGGAAAAGCGTGTAAACGGGCTGCTTAAAGGTGATGAATTCCACCTGTTCTACTCACCTGCGCGTGCTCGCGTGAAGGTAATTTACATACTTTCCACCCCTCAAAACACCATATAAGGCCACGCTTCCTGCCTTCTGACAGCAGGAAGTGTCCATTCATTCAATCTCAAAGGAGAACTTCACGCGTTCGGAGATCTGCTCTCAGTGGCGCTGTGGCTACCCCCCCCCCCACCCCCCCGCAGGTGTCGGATGGTCAAATATCTCTAATTTTAGTGTACTGTGTTACATTATAGTTTCACTTATTCAGAAGAGCGCACCGCTACCCCCCCACCCCCCGCAAGTGTCGGATGTGTTTTTGAACAGAAGCATTTTAAAATGTCTCGAAACTACAGTTAACTTCATATTAATATTGTAGTGCATATACTGTGTGTCCCGTGGGTCGTACAGTATCAGAAATCAAGAATAAATGGTTTGATCTGAAAATTACGGTGGCCGAGGGGTGCAAACGCGCAGCAAAAACAGAACAGCACGCTGCAAAAAGAAAACAGCGTTCCAAAAGTTGAAACACGCATCAAAATGAAAACAACAGCGTTCCAAAAGTTGAAACACGCATCAAAATGAAAACAACAGCGTTCCAAAAGTTGAAACACGCATCAAAATGAAAACAACAGCGTTCCAAAAGTTGAAACACGCATCAAAATGAAAACAACAGCGTTCCAAAAGTTGAAACACGCATCAAAATGAAAACAACAGCGTTCCAAAAGTTGAAACACGCATCAAAATGAAAACAACAGCGTTCCAAAAGTTGAAACACGCATCAAAATGAAAACAGCGCTCCAACAGATGAGGCGCACTGCAAAAGATAAGTCGCGCTCCCAAAAGAGGACGACCTGCAAATACAGAACGAGCTGCAAATAGAAAAGCCACAACGGAAGTGCTCCAGACCACTAGGGGCAGTCGAACAAAGAACAAATCATAAGCATATTATAGTTTTCGGAATGGCAATAGTTATTTGTGTATTTTAACTTATTTATTACTGAAGAATGTTTTACACATCGAAACTATCCCATTGTATTTGTTTTAATACTGTGCGATAGAGGGGTAACGTATTGATGCTTGGTTGGCTTAGTGGTCTAACACATTGCCTCGAATGTGGGAGATCTGGGTTCGATTCCCGGTCTCGGAAATTTTTGTGGTATTAATTTTTTTTTTTTAAGCCTTTTGTTTTGGATAAATCGGATGGAATAGATAAATACATCTACATGTTTATTATTTGTTGTTGCTTGGTTTATGTTGTTGGCAAGACTTTTAGCTTGTTTTAGGTTGTTGCTGGAGGAGGCGTGACAACCCCCAACCTCCTCCCCACGCCTGCTGCCTAAAACAAACTAAAACTCTAGCCACCAACATAAACCAAGCAACAACAAAGAATAAACATGTAGATGTATTTATCTATTCCACCCGATTTATCCAAAACAAAAGGCTTTAAAAAAAAAAAAGAAATTAATACCACAAAAATTTCCGAGACTGGGAATCGAACCTAGGTCTCCCACATTCGAGGCAATGTGTTAGACCACTAAGCCAACCGAGCATCAATACATTGCCTCTCTATCGCACAGTATTAAAACAAATACAACGAGATAGTTTCGATGTGTAAAATATTCTTCAGTAATAAATAAGTTAAAATACACAAATAACTATTGCCATTCCGAAAACTATAATATGCTTATGATTTGTTCTTTGTTCGACTGCCCCTAGTGGTCTGGAGCACTTCCGTTGTAGCTTTCCCTATTTGCAGCTCGTTCTGTATTTGCAGGTCGTCCCCTTTTGGGAGCGCGACTTATCTTTTGCAGTGCGCCTCATCTGTTGGAGCGCTGTTTTCATTTTGATGCGTGTTTCAACTTTTGGAAAGCTGCTGTTTTCATTTTGATGCGTGTTTCAACTTTTGGAACGCTGCTGTTTTCATTTTGATGCGTGTTTCAACTTTTGTAACGCTGTTGTTTTCATTTTGATGCGTGTTTCAACTTTTGGAGCGCTGTTTTCTTTTTGCAGCGCGTTTGCACCCCTCGGCCACCGTAGAAAATGGCTTCAAACAAACGTCTCGCCGCAGCACGACAGGTGGACAGTCTGCGAGATGGAGCAGACTTACTGCAAGACGCGCGATGATCCACACTCAGATGACAGTGCGCCCGCAGTCAACAGGCAGCTTAAATAAAAAATGACATGAAACGAATGAATAAGCTGGTTTCGCTTTGTTCTCCCCTCTCTCTGCGGTGCTGTGTGTGTGTGTGTGTGTGTGTGTGTCTGCTCGACAGTCGCGCGGCGTGGGGGGGGGCATGCCGACACTGGCGCGGGGGGACCCCGTGCCCACTGTTGGCACGGGGTGGGGGGGCGTGTGCCACACCACGCGCGGGGGCGCACGGTGGTCGAGTGGGGCGCGGGGGGGGGGTTTGAAGCCGCTTTCTTTTAATTTAACAAATTTGTGTCGTTGCATTTAATTCTTTTTAAACTCAGAATATTTTCTAAATAACGAAATATAAGTGATTAGTGATGGAAATCCATCTGGATAACGGCGGACCGACTGCTCGTAAAATATACGACAGGTCCAGACCACACGTACATTTTGTTCGTATCTGAAAAAAATCTTAGGATACGAAAACATTGTTGGATGCCACAAATGATCCTTAATCGCTCGTACGCACAGGATAAGAACATATCTGTGCGTACGAACGGTTTGTGCATGAGGACCATTGATCCATGTGGGACTCGAACCCATAAAGTACATAACTGCGACGCAACGTTCTACTCATTGAGCTATCTGACAGCTATGACTGCAGCAGGAGGAGGTCATCCTAAAGTCTGCGTTACCGAGACAAATTAAACTTAAATTAATTCATAATTTAAGTTGGTTTTAGTTTGAGATCTTCATATTAATATTGTAGTGTTAGAAAACGGCATTGATAACAAATTGATTTTAATTTAAATACTTTAATCCGTTAGTCATTATTACATTTAAAATTATAATTCGACTTCAAACAGAACCTATTGTCAAGACCAATTGTGGTGCGTGACTTTTTTAAACTCTAAATATTTTCTAAATAACGAAATATGAAGTTATTAGTGGAGAAATTCCGTCTGGATGACAGCAGACTGACGCTCCTAAAATATACGACAGGTCCGGACCACTCGTAAATTTTGTTCGTATCTGAAAAAAATCGTAGGATACGAAAACATTGTTGAATGCCACAAATGATCCTAAATCACTCGTACGCACAGTTTAAGAACAAATCTGTGCGTACGAACGGTTCGTGAATGAGGGCCATTGTGTTTAAACTGAGATAATTCAAGTGTCCAAATCAAGTGGACACAAGACAAGTGGAACCGCACATATCGATGGCAAAGTGAAATAAGAAAAGCTTCAACAAAGTTTTGGTGGCACGTAAGGATAGTGCCCACCTGATAAACCGAGGACACCTTCTTATAATTATGATTTCTGATACATGGCTTTTGTGTATGATGGCAAATAATTCAGGGATCTTGACCACGAAGGGATTTGAACCCTCAGTCTTCTGATACGAAGTCAGACGCCTTCTCCATTAGGCCACGTGGTCATCTGAAAATGTTAGGTTCTAACTCAAATCTCATTCATTTTTGAGTGGCTTGTAGAGTTATTTGGACAGAGAGGCAGGGTATGGCAAATGAAGCTGAGAACTACAAGATACAGTATGTACTGTACTCACTAAACAAAGCAACATTTTAAGTCTGGTTAATACAAAGCTTAGGTCTTACACTTCAAGTCTGAACTATGCATGCCTAAAAACATTGTCCTTGAGGTTGCTGTCATTGACATAAGGGAGTGAATTTATTGTGAAATTAAAGTGTTGGGAAACAATATTATCACCCTTAAACTGGTTTTAACCATTATGGAACTCTGCTGCTTGTGGGACTGACTTTGTTTGTGGCTCCTCTGATTTATGAAGTCCTTTGCATGGAGGTTGAAATGTTTCAGCAAAACATAGAAACTATCAAGGTGAACTGACTGAACATGGTTATATTGTGTTTAAACTGAGACCATTCAAGTGTACAAATCAGGTGGACACAAGACAAGTGGAACCGCACCTATCGATGGCAAAGTGAAATAAGAAAAGCTTCAACAAAGTTTTTGGTGGTACGAAAGGATAGTGCCCACCTAACTAGCATTAATGTAGAATGGGTGATAAGAAACTAACGAATTACATATTGATTTTTTATGGACACCTTCTTGTAATTTTGATTTCTGATACATGGCTTTGTGTAAGATGGGAAATAATTCAGGGATCTTGACCACGAAGGGACTCGAACCCTCAATCTTCTGATCCGAAGTCAGACGCCTTCTCCATTAGGCCACGTGGTCATCTACAAAAGGTAGGTTCTAACGCAAATCTCATTCATTTTCAAGTGGCTTTTGGAGTAATTTGGACAGAGAGGCAGGGTGTAGCAAATGAAGCTGAGAACTACAAGATACAGTATGCACTCACTACACAAAGCAACATTTTAAGTCTGGTTTATACAAAGCTTAGGTCTTAC